>JABCKD010000244.1:0-110843 GCA_013186415.1 Fusarium sp. NRRL 66088
CCCCCCCCCCGACATTCTTGGCTAACATCCCTCTTCAGCGGCGACGGGCCAAGTATCTTTCGGGCACTGAAGGTGCTAAGCGCTATCTGCTATGGTCAAGGACACGACACTTTTGAGAAGGAGATCCTCACCCATCTTCGAGATGGGGATCGTAACCATCCGGGCTACAACTACGTCTGTCATCTTGCCGACGATTTTGAGCATCAAGGCCCAAACGGTACCCACACATGCCTTGTGTTTGAACTCATGGGCGAGACCCTTAGTAGCTTTGGCGTCTGGTTCTCTGAGCACATGATACCACCTGCAATCATGCCCAGATTTGCTATTCAGTTGGTGCGTGCGCTTGACTTTGCTCATGAACATGGTGTTATCCACACAGGTATGTTCCTAATCCTCGTAAGGCCATCATCTTTCATCACACTGACCATCGAATAGATATCAAACCGGATAACATCTTTGTCAAGTTTTGTGATCAGTCGCTGATCGAGTCTGGCTACCTCAAGGAAGTCCCCATTCCAGAGCAAGACCGAGAAGAGACACACTACTCACCAGTCCCTTCACGTCCTCTCCGTAGGTACTACTTTGATCTCAGTAACAATCGTGCCGATCAGTTTGACATTGCTCTTGGTGACTGGGGAGTCTCTAGTTGGACTACAAAGCATCTTTGCGAGACAATCCAACCGGTGGCCCTTCGGTCTCCAGAGGTAATTATCGGGGCGCCCTGGAGTGCCTCTACTGATTGGTGGAACCTGGGCGCTGTCCTACTCGAGGTCTTTCGTACAGTTCGAATGTTTGATGGTGGAGTTCCCCCGGATGGACATTACGAGCCCAAGGAGCATTTGTCTGAGATTGTTGATCTCTTCGGGCCTTTCCCCAAGGCACTTCTTGAGAAGGGAGATTCAGATATTGTTCGTGACTTTTTTGATGGAGAGGGACGCGTCAAGGATGCGGAACCTTATGAAGGGCCTGGTCTGTTGTCGGAGGCTTATATGCCCGGTCTGAAGCAGGAGGACAAGGAGAAGTTTGCCGAGTTTCTAATGTTGATGATGAAGATTGACCCCGAAGAGCGTCCAAAAGCAGAGGATCTCTTGCGGGATCCTTGGTTGGGTGCAGAACGGTCTCAAGTAGTTTAGACACACATGAGGGGGAAAAGGCTGTCTTTGCATAGAACTAAACTAGTAATGATAACGTTCTGTCGCTCCTGCTAACCCTAACCCTGTGCCTTTTCTCTTCCGTCGTCTTGAGTCTCACTAAACTCGGCCTCGAGATCAGCCGGCACGGCTTGTCTGTTAACATCCCGCCGACTCAGATATAGGATGGTGTAGATGACAGCCAATTGCACAACAGTAGTTCCAAGACTACTCTTGAACCCAACAATCCACCTCGGTGCGCCTGTGGCTGGGAACAAGCCAACTTGTGCTCCTGCCATGATGCCTTGACCGATCGCGTTCATGCTCGCTGTCACGACAGCTCTCTCTTCAGCGTCGTTTGCCATGATGACTGTCGCCCAACCCATTGACATTGGAGACATTGCTGCAGACGAGAATAGATTAGATGGGATATATGATAGAATTGGACTTTTTACTCACGAGCCATGAAACCTTGGAGCATAAAGGCAGCCAATCGACCCTTCTCGCCGACGTCCCACACATTCAACAGGATCATTCCAATCAAGACGGGGACAGTAGTGACTGTAGCTGGAACCCAAAAGTTTCGCAACCTATCTGCCGCCACTCCAGCTGTGAGTGCACTAACAATCATGATTGCCGCGGTGATTGTCGGTAGTGTGTTGACCTGAACAATAGAGTAAAGATCAGGTTTGGCTCTCAGATACAAAGAGAAGGGCTGGCCGCCTGGAAGAATGTTCAAGTCTAGGATAGTCCAGAGGACGACAAAGGCGTAAAAGTGCCAGCGACCCAGGACACGTTTGAAGATGGTTGTAGATAGTTGGAGCTGTGGAGGTGTAGTTAACCCTTCGATTCGTTTCTGCGCTAGGGCGTGCTCGGTTTGAGAAAGGGCTAGGGGCTTCTTGCGAGAGGGAACATCTGGGAAGACTACATAGCCACTGGTCAGACAGTTAGCAAAATGTCTTCGAAGAGTGGAAAGAGAGAGTTACATGAAGGCAATTCCAATGGTAATAATTCCATCAATGATAAACAACCATCTGCGGGGAGGGGAGTTAGTAATGGATCTGGAATGATGCATAATAAGGCTCACCTCCAACCAGCAAGTCCATGGACCCCGTTGAGATTTGTGTAGGCGGCTGCCTGGAGATAGCCAGCAAACATGGTACCACCTGGGCTTGCAATGAAGAAAAGGGCAATCCTCCTAGCCACCTCGTTGGGTTTATACCATGAGCCGATAATGTAGATGGTGCCGGTGAAGGAACAGCACTCGAAAAGACCAACGAAGAATCTCATGGCGTAGATGGCTTCAACATTCTTGACCCAAGCCAGTCCAAAAGTTGCCAAGCCCCATCCAAGCTCGAGTGACGGCAGTACAATATTGGCTGGGTACCTGGTCATGAGATAACAGGCTGGAATCATAGCACCGCAGTACGACGCCCAAAAGGTGGCGGTGATGTAGTTGAGTTCATTTCCCCACAGACCAATCTCCTCTCTCATGCCACTGGTGAAGAACGTTAGCTTTGGATGTTTAATGATGGTGGGTGACTTACCTGACAAAAGCGTTGGTGAGAGACTGTTGGTCGAGATATTTGGTAAAGAAGGAAAGGCACCCAAAGACAAGGATGCTCAAGTCGAGTTTCAACACGACCAATTTCTCAGAGCTCGGCATCTCACTCGAGTACCATCCTACAAATGTCATGAACCTGATCCAGAGATTCTCATGCTGGTCGGTATGATGCTCGAATTTATGTTGGCCGGGGGTATTGTCCGTCGGATCGACCGTCTCAGACGGTGCGTCTTTGGCGAGACCCATGGCTGGCAGTTGGCTCTCTCAAAAGGCGATGAGACACGATCCTAAACGTAAGCTCCGGTGTTAAGTAGGAAATACGAACCACTTATAACGTCCCCCTCTGGAACCACTATCGATCACGCAAACCATAGCTTGTATTGCGGAGAACTTCTTGGCAACCCTGGTCATCGCATGGCCAGAATACCATGATCCGACGTAGGAAGTATGTACCCGGCCAAATTGCAACCTAGCTTGATGGCTTCTTCTGCGAAACCAGATGAAGACCCACGCTCCGAGATCGCTCTTAGAGTCTGTCTGTTATCTATCCCACATCTCGGTTTCCACGTAGAAGCCTCGCTCGTTAGACAAAACAGGTATGGCAAGCTAGAGACCAGGGCTATTACACAAGAGTGGCGCCCTTTGCCTCATTGCTTGCTCTCATCCAACAACCCAGTAACGGAGTCTGCCGGCAATAAAGAACGGCAAGTGGAAATCTGTCCCACACATGGTCTGAGGTGTGCTTTACTACTCGATGACTGATGGAAGTGGACCTTATCAGTAGGATCAATCTTGGCGATTTCATGATCCCCATCCTGAATTACGCCATCTAATATCAAGCTATCCTTATCTACCTATAACTATCGAGCAGGGGAAAGCATATCGAATGTATTACAGCGAGCTCAGTATTGATCGCTGTTAACGCCTTGAAGATGACATCTACCGCTAAAGACCAGAAATCGCCAACTAGTGAGAGAAGAGCCATTCTTCTTAATGCATTCGACTTTTTTGGGCCGGGGATGCTATCCCCAGGTCAATGGAAGGTAACAACAGACAACCTTTAAATCTTTCTGAACGGTTCTCTGATTGCACAACTAGAACCCTGCAGACAAGGGCCTACAAAAGTTTGACATTTCATTCTGGGTCGAATACGCAAAACTGTTGGACAAGGGAGGGTTCTTTGCTCTCTTTTTGGCAGACACCCTTGGTAGCTATTCCACGTCGTCTAGGTAGTTACTGCTTGACTTGCTCACCGTTTCCAGGCGGATACGATACATACGGTGGAAGCATAGATGAAACAATCCGACGAGCCACTCAGTATCCCGCATTGGATCCCTCTATCGTAAGTCCAGACCTTGTTCAAAAGTTTTACTATGCTGAAACAAGATAGCCTATTTCCGCCATGGCAGCTGTCACAAAGAGGTTGAACTTTGCCATCACAAGCTCAACGTCTCATGAACCTCCCTTTCTCCTAGCAAGGCGGTTTTCTACGCTCGATCACATCACGAATGGTCGCTTTGGCTGGAATATTGTCACTGGTTGGAAGAAGTCTGCTTTCCAGGCCATTGGTCTTGATGAGGCGTTCGAGCATGATTTGCGTTATGAGAGGTCTGATGAATATCTTCGAGTACTTTACAAGTATGACCTCTGAACACTGATCAATGGGTCTGCACTTTGGCTAACCATCTCATAGACTTTGGGAAGGCTCCTGGGCCGACGATGCCGTTGTTAAAGATGCAGACAACGACATATACGCGAACCCAGACCGGGTGCGTACTATCAAGCATGAAGGAAGATTCTTTAAGGTCACCAGCAAACACATCGTGCCCCCGTCTCCTCAGCGCACTCCGTTTCTTTTCCAAGCGGGGACTTCTGGTGCTGGCGTCAATTTTGCCTCAACCCACGCCGAGGCGGCCTTTGTTGGAGGAACGACACCTTCGCAGACGGGTCCCAAAGTGGCTCAGCTCCGGGCCGCATTGGCCGAAAAGGGAAGAGACCCCCGAGCTTTCAAAGTTTTCATCAGTTTTTGCCCTATCCTCGGTAGAACGGATGAGGAAGCCCAGGCCAAGCTAGAGGAGCACAAAAAGTACGCAAGCGTCATTGGTGGACTCGTCCAGGTCAGCGGAGTCACGGGTATCGACCTCTCCAAAATTCCTCTGGATCATGAGTTGAGTGCTGCGGACGCTGGCCAAGCCGTGATCAGAACTCATCTGGATTCTTTCGTCACCTCGGCTGACGGACAAGCGTGGACTGCAAGACGAGTGGCCGAATTTGCATCAATTGGAGGCCTTGCTCCGTTTGCAGTTGGGAGCCCTCAGACGGTGGCCGATGAGATGGAGCGCTGGATCCATGAGGCAGATGTGGATGGATTCAACCTTGTTGCTGTGGTCACACCGGGAAGCTTCGAGGATGTTGTGGAGCTGCTTGTACCAGAGCTGCGTAGACGGGGGCTATATCCTGAACCAAGCACGGAGGAGTTGACTACGAGGGAACAGGTTCACGGGAAAGGAAAAAAAGGTCTTGATAACACCCACGTTGGCAGCAAGTACAAGTATGATGTTTATGAAGATGGGGCTACTTAGGTAGAGGGTTAAGAACTGTTTGGTGCATCGTCGACTCTGAGCGTGCCAGTCTCAAACAGAATTAGAGTTATCAACACAAGACCAAGAGCCCGATGCCCCGTCAGCCTTGAGTGCGGCAATAATCTCCAAGACAGAGCCGTACGTGCCAGCAATCATCAAGAAGGTGCCCGAGATAATAACGAAAACACTCCAGCACACCATCAGAGTCCACCGGATAGGACGACCATTCTCCTTGCCTGTAGACCAGTTGTCATACAACCACATGCAGCTCATTGGTTGGAAACATTGTAGTGTACCGAGTAGAGCTCCGATGAACCCGATTAGGGGACCAAACACAGGGATTCCACTCGCGATACAGTAAGAGATGGTGGCACAAGTGAAAATGCAGCCAATCCAGGTTCCCCAATGAGTAATTGAATTGGCGACAAGATGTCGAGAGCCTCGAAGAAATCGAACAAAGAAGTGCTTGCTCACCAACTACGCGACTCATGGTTAGTCAAGGTAACACCTAGTTGCTAAAAGGAGATACGTACGTGGATAGCAAGGGTTGAGCTGGCAAACAACCCCGGAAGCGCGATACCGTACGCAATCTTCTTTATCAACTTTCCTGCAGATCCAAGAGCAGGAGAAGCCACATATGATCCACAATAATAGTACACCACAATCCCGATTGTAACATATGTGATAGTTACAACGATTTGGCATAGGACCAACGCCTTTGTGTAGTGTCGAGGGTTGCGCATTTCGGATACGATCGGGAAAAAGAACGGAGTACCGGCGTAGGATAGGACGAACATGGAAATCGCTGAGGCAGCCGCTGCGAAGCTCGGGTTTCCGACCAGTTTAAAGTCTGAAGACCATGGGCCTGGGGGAGCGGCATCGGGGTGGTCTTGGACACCAACGCCAATGGTGACCATGAAGACTAATCTTGTTAATCGACTGTTTGTGGAAGATATGGAACCTGAAAAGACTTACTGGCAACTAGAAGTGACACCAAACCAACCCATGCAATCCAACTGAGGCGATCAAGAGTGCGGATGCTTGCGAGACCCATGACTCCAACAGCGGCGACTGCAACGAAAACAGCAGTACAGGTACCGTGAGTTGAGATGGCATTGAAGCCAATCGAGATACCAAGCATGCCAGATCCAGCAGCAAAGATCAAGTCTATAAGTCAGAAATTAACGCTGGTCATGGACAATTCCCCCACCACGGCCACTTACAAAGGGAGAATCCAGCCGAAAGAATTTCACGACCAACCGCACCAAACATGATCCTACTCGCGTCGTCGATTCCGTAGACCTCGGGGTGTTTCAGTTTGAAGGCACCAACCATGTAGTTAGACCAGGTGGTGATAATAGCGATGGCCAAAAGGCATAGAACACCTGGGATGAGACCTAAGACGTTAAAGGCGGCCGGGATCGACAAGACACCTAGACCGATCTGAGTCTTCATCATCAAGACCGAGGTTCCAATCCATCCAACCTAAGTAAATCTTGTTAAACCTCGCAGGAGAATCATGGTGCAGAATCACATACATTACGATAATTTGGCCCATCCTCGGTAAGGGAACCAAACACAGCATCATGAGCCACAGTATTAGTTGAAGATACCTTGACAAGGGAATCCACCTTGCCCAAGCCTTCTAAATCGTCCTTGGCCGTTTTGTTCGCAGCACTTATCTCGACGGGATTCGACATTTTGAAAAGGGAATGGATGTTGAGAAGCTGTTCTGCGATTGATACTGGTCACACAAAATGGAAGAGAGACTGTGTGATCTTTAAAGTCTTGATTCTCCGGAATTTTAGCCTAGGCTTAATTCTCCGTGCCGTTTCTTATCCTTAGTTTTCCGGGTGGCCAAAGTGTAGGTATCTTGAAATAACGGTCTAAGCTTATCAGGGAGGTAAATTCTAACTAAAGTATGAAACTCCTGCTCCTGACATAAGGAGCATTTAAATAATAAATAAACTTGGATTTTATTAAATTTATTAATAAGAAAGATATTTTTTTTGCTTATTTCCTTACACTTCTTCCCTCGCACAATCAGGACTACCCCTTTACTCCCTCTCGCCCGTGTCTAGATCAATCAATGGTGTACACGGAATTTCCAAGGCTGGTGTAAAATTCCGGAGAGGCCTGGACCTATCTTCCCCGCATTCTTGGTGGAGACCCTTATCTTGGAGGGAGCACGAGTCATTTACCCCACACTCCGGTAAGCCGAAGTTGACATCGAGGGGATAGATAGCCCGAAATCATGCTTCTTGTCGAGTTATGGCTTTTCATCCCTATTTAGACTGATCTATCTAATACCGGAAATTCATTTGCCACGATCAGTCGCTTATCGGGTGGTCTTTGGCTTGGGAGGGATACTTGCCAAGTTCCGAACACGCCTGCTCAACATGATCGACCACGTGGAGTCTGCCGATGGTCACGAAATCATGCTGAACCATGGCCCCAAGTCTTTCTATTAGTGGGGAACTATTTTTTACCATTCTTTCAGAAGAAGGTGCTTGGTAAGACTCAAATGCAGTTATTGGAGATTCTGAAGAGGCATAACCGGAAGTTAGTGTTGATGCGGGATGCAGTTGCGGATGAGATGTGGATTTTTGATATGATGTATAACTTGCAACAGAAGTATAGGGAAGAGTAAAGGTTAATACATGTTTTATAATCTATAATTCCCACTCAATAACGCGTGCTAATTCGCTACCCTCTATAAGTCCTATTATCCCAAAACAAAAACCTTTCCTCCTTCAAAGATATCATCTATACTTGAATAGGCATGGCCTGATTTTCCCGTGGAAAACCCATCGCCGAAGCGCAAGACTCGTGTTCTCTACCCCGTTTCTGCTGGGTAACTGTTTGCCTCCAATAAATCGCCAAAGGAAACGGACGATCCGACTCGGCCCAAAATCCCTCCCCATTAACTGCACGACGACGATAATTGCCAGATTTTGCACCCTTTATCAACGTCTCCACGTCTCGATGCTCGCTTGTTCGTTTATCCCATTTGAGTTTCAAGGCGTTAAAGTCGTCGCTAACCAGGATTGGAATCTTTGATCCTGATAGTGATGATTGTGTTGATGTGTGTAATGATTGAGAGAACAACAACTTGTATGTGGCGATTGTCAAAAACGGGCTGCATACAAGGGTCTCCTCATTAATCATTTGTCCCGCATCGCCCAGATCCGATGAGGATGGTGTGCGAAGGACAGTGATACCAAGCCCGTTCAGGAAAGCTTCGTCTATGGTTGTAAAAGTGGGATCCTGGGCGTATAATGTGAGCTCCCCATTGTCGGCCATTGGTAATGCGAGGTGAGATGCGATAACCATAAAGATAACGAGTTGCTTGATCCTTCGTTGTTGATCTTTCGAGTCCAAAAGACTACCAAGACCCAAAGAAACAAGTCTCGTGATCCGAGGACGATCCTTCACATTGAGCATATCCTCAAAAGAAGCCGCAAGAGCAGACTGATTAAAAAGATCCATGGCGTCATCATAAAGTCTAGAAAGTTGATCCAATTGCCTTGAAGACCCAGCATGTTTCCTTGAAGCTGATTTGCTTTTCGTTTGATGTGATCGCGCGCCTAACAAACTGCCCGTCAGCAAAGATCCCGGTACTCGCGCCTGGGTAAGCTCACCATTGCCTTTCAAGGGCTGGGGTTTGATTGTGTGTCGCATTTGGATTAGTGTCGATGTGACAAGGTCAGCACTTGAGCGATGTCTTATCGGTATGTGATGAAGGTGGAATACAGTGTTTGTGATGGCACTTTGAGATGGGATTTTAGAATCAAGGCAACAGATCACCTTTATACAGTCATTACTATCTACACCGTCACGAAGCGCATTTATCTCCATCTCTACAAGACGAGCCTGTATCGCGTTCCGTGCTCGGTCTTCGGTCTCTTCGGTGTTCCATGTCACCGGTGCTTGATAAGCCGACAGGGGTCGATCGCGTCTACCGGTGGTGAGTGCGCGTTCGAATTGGGAATGTACATTTCTAAGCTAGATTACATTGGCCTGATCTGACAAATCACCGATTGAGTCATCTCTCCTGACGCGATACCGACGGAAAATGTAAAGATGCCGAGCATTCCCATGAGATTCAAGTCTAGATAAATATCTTGAACTTTCCAACATGGGCGGGAATCCTCGGATTTGGGTCTCATTTCCCCTCAACGAACCTGGCAGGGCCCATTGGTCCTCTAGCCGCCGATACCAAAGTTCTTTGCAAGCCACACTCGCTAACAGCCCTGTAAGACCCTTGTTTTTAAGCGTACAAACTAACATTATTCTGGCTGGAAACACCCAAGGCAGTGGACTGGCCGTCATCCAGACCTTTCCCCAATTTCCAACCTCACGTCAGCCCTTGGCCTTAACGGTCAAGTGCGTCAAGGTAGCCAGCCACATTTGAGAGCAGGGCACCTCGGCTGGAGAATATTCGCACAGCAGCGCCAATTAGAGAGAAGAAATGTTTTGGCATTGCCTCGCCTCAATCGCTCAGCCTGATGATAAACACTTGTGACCAGGGTACGGCTTCGGTACCCGAGCTGACGAGGGCATGGAATCATTATAAGCCGGGAGCCGAGTTCACGCTCACGTCGAGAAACAATCGCGGGGTTTGACTGGGGAGTATGCTGGGTGCCTGTCAGACACACATTCAGCTCATGTTCAATGCCACCTCATGACAACACATTCATCACCTCCTCAAGAAGCATAATGCATGTGTCTCTGTCAAATGCCACTGTCAGCGGGCTCTGTAAATATGCCCTCGGCAGTTGTCACTGTAGTCTTCAAGCTTAAGCACCTCTAAACGCGCGGCTTCAAATATTTCCAAAGTAAAATGCCATGTTCTATAATGTACCTAGAGAATGAAAGAAACATGATAAAACTTATGTACAGTCTATAGATAAATAATATGAACCATAAATATGGGCACAATATGTGCAAGAAAGGTAAAATGCCATGTGATCGTTCCCTCATCCCACCGTCATCCATCATCAATCTAAACCAAGCCATCCATGCCCATCACCCAACCCGAACCGAACCGAACCATTTTCAAAAGAAAGAAGAAATGTCGAACAATTAACCCATGATCTCGCTGATGGAACGCTTGGCGTTCCTCTTGATACCGCACTTGTTCAGGCAAGCATCAATACCGAGAGCAATGTTGGCAGGAATCACATCGCGGAAGCTCTCAATGTCCTTGCCATCAATAGTCTGAACTCCACCGAGAGTAGCGGAAACAACATCGCCGTTAAGGGCGAAGAAGTTCTGGGCAATCTGGTTGACACCGGGGTCGGGGTCGTTGAAACCGGCGACGAAGACGGCATCCTCGCAGTCGGGGTTGAACTCTTGGTGGATGGCTCCCTTGGGGAAGACGGACATTTGCCATGTGTCCATGGTGTTCTGGATGGGCTTGGCACCGTTCTCAATGACAAAGTTGGTCACGAGACGTCCCTTGACGATGATGTTGAGCTCGGTAGCTCGGTTGTGGACGTGAGCAGTGTTCATGCCGCAAGGACCGAGGAAAGCGACAGTCATGGAAGCACCGTTGCCGATGAGAGCAGGCATGGTGAGGGCAGTAGCAGAGGTGGAACGGCCACCCTTACCCTTGGACTCTCCAGATCCGGTAGCGGCCTCAAAGTCAAAGACGTAGTCACCAGGCTGGTCGAGGAGCTTGGCGCGCTCGACCTGGGTGGGAGCAGTGAGGAGCTTGGCGATGAGGTCCCGGTCGCCGGAGCGGGTGTTGATAGGGACGATAGGAGGAAGAACGTTGTCAATGCTGTCGTTTGCTCGTTCGGAGACGGCTGCGGGGGCGGCGAGGGCCGTGCCGGCGAGGAGGAGCATGCTCATGAACTGCATTGTGATGGATTTGAGGGTGATTAAAGTTTAGAAGTGATTAGAAGTTGTCGAGAGTGAGAAGTTTGTCGAGTTGATGTGGTTGATTAGTGTTGTTGTTGTTGTTGTTGTTGATGGTGTAGAAGAGTGGTGGTGAGTGATGATGGTGTCGTCTTGGTCTGTCCATCCCATCTTCTTATAAGCACTTGAACCTCGGACTCTGACCTCGCTAGAAGCTGTGATAATCATTTAGTCGGCCGCTCGCAAAAAAAAAATTGTCTTAGGCCTCAACCTGTCAGCGCTAAACATGACAAGAATCTGACTGCATCGGTACTGTCAGTGCCCGCACATGACACTGGTTTATTCCCAACTATGCGCATTCCCTGGTAGTATCCAGCAGGGCTGAGTGCGTGAATCTCTGTGCGCTGGCAAGCCGAGTTCCGGAGTTGTAACCAATAAGAGCCAATCTTGGCATAGCTGACCGTTTATTTCCAGCACCAACCAAGTGTGCTCCGCCTCTTCGGGGGCTGGGGGGGGCCGCCTGAAGGATCGACTGGGGCTGATGAATGGCCTTTGCTGGTCGGCGATTGAACTGTTTCTGCGAGATTAGGGCTAGTCCTTTTCACTAGCTACTAAGCATTAACCTGCAAAGGGATGCCATGGACCCCAATGTGGTGATGCAGCTTACGGCCAAGTGAGGTCGCCGAAATTGCCTGCTGACTTTCTTTCTGCAATGTTACAATGACAGCTTTTCTCATCTACATGAAGTCGGTGAAAAAAAAGTAACAAAGAAAAAAAAAGATCTTTTGTTTGTTTCTTCTCGACAATCTCGCAAATCCTTGTTCCATCTGGGGTATGACAGCTTCAATTGATTCCAAAGTGGCTGGAAATCCATCGCGCCTGACTTTGAGCCAAGCCACGTAATCTTAATATCACCAAGTAATGACTGACTAAAACGTGTCTAAATCTGTGCTGTCGGGACAGAGGCGACAGGGTTCATGGGAGAGAGAGAGAGGTGAGTGCTGTAAATAGATTTTGCTGTGGCCTTAGCCACACTCCGCATTCTTGAGCAGTGGCTGGTGCCGGATGGGATCAAGTCCGGTTGCTTGCATGAATATTGGTGTTTTCATGGAATGGATTGACATTGAAAAATGTTTTAGATTATGCAATGGATATTGTTTTAGTGGTGTTTTTTACTCTCCTTTCCGGATAGTGACATCCGTTGTAAGAGCCTTGTTTGATGTTTCATAAGCGCTTGAAACAAGGTGTTTACGTTGCTGGCCATGAATTATGCCCGGTACAAGAGCTCCAAGGATGGTCACGTGCCATCAAAAGCGGATCGGGAGAACGCCGGGAGGACTCCGGCCTGTCAATTATACTAGACCCAATTCTTTTTGGGGAGGATACTGAGGGCATTTACGAGTGGGTTACCGACTAGATTACGCTCCAGTTACATAAATCTTCGAGTGCCAGGGGCCGCCCTCGTCTATCCGTCTTTGTGAAAAGCGATTCAAGGTGATGATGGCTTTTTTAATCCTAAGCTGCTTATCGGAGGGATTCTATTTCATCTTCTAGGCTAACTAATCTTATGGTACTCTTATTTATTATCAGCTCTAGGGTATCTCATCTCTATCCCTGCCACAAGGGGTGACGTAACCAGTTTATGCCTATCCTGATCCACCATGTGTAATGTTATTTTTCCCGTCGTCGGTCCCATCCATAATTACTTTTCCCGAGAGGCTTGCGAGCAACGGCCCTCAAGAACCTGGGAAGACGAGCGAAAAAGTGAAGCAAGCTTGCCAAGCAGTTCCCTGATGAGGCTTTGGGTCTCCAGCTGTTGAGAAGTTTCGGGGGAGCGATTGGGGTCAAGTTTGACGCCGACAGATTGGCTATCATCACTTTCGCGGCTCGAGCTGTCCACGTTTTCTTCCGTCATTCTTGGTTAGAAATGATAAGGATGAATAAAAATGAGATTGTAGAGAGGCTTGAATTGTCGGATGGGGGGCATGACAGGAGGAATAGACATGGCAGCTTCATCGGGCTCTGGACTAGGCTGACAGGGGGAGGGGGTCAAGAGACAACAACGCTCAACAGAGGCAACCCCTCCCTGTTCCCAGTACAGCCAGGTTCGGAAAGCCGCCCAGATTATTGCATTGCGGCTAGCTAAACTGTTTCTGATTTCCATTCCTGGTCGCTTACCTCATGGTTCCTTTCTCATCTGCTCCGTCATTGAAGGAGCGGAGTAGCGTCTCGGGATTGTCTCTAGACATGACCCAATTTAGATGAAAACGTGAACGCGGGTAGAAACAAGACCGGGCGCGAGCGATTAGGCTTTGACGCTACTATGTGTGAATGACTAGGCTCTTGTTTGTTGTGACTGATGGCCTCTTTTGGAGACGAAGTTGACATCAAGTATTATCCTTCACGCCTTGTAGGAAGAGCCAGCTAACACCAATGTTAGAGTCCCAAAATTGTCTTGTCTATCTAACCAACCTTAAGGGATGGGAAGGGTGGGGGGCTTACATGAACACACGTACCAAGGTGACCAAGTTCAATGTCAATTACGCAAACTGTATAGATGCCTAGACGCCTGGTAAGACCTAATTGGGCGCTTCTATCTACACAAGACAGAAACTTCCTCCCCTCTGGACTGCAAGTTCCGTATAGACTATTGCTTCCACACGGTATTGTCCCTCTTCACCATATCTCCATTAACTGTCATAGGGATATTGCCAATCATATAATTACGACCCTTGAGGAGCCAAATAAGGAAGCTAGGAAGTCGCCATCCATTCACGGCACCCACACCCCAAGGACCAATAGGAACGGCTTGCGTCTCGGATTTGTTGGGAGTGAACGGGCGGTCCGGACCTTCAGGCTTTGCGTCCGGCTTGTCGGAGGCTGCGGCGAGCATATCACGTTTGATGTTGGTGGCGATGACGGGGAGGGCTGTATAAAGGTTGTGGAAGCCTCCACGCGAATAGTCACCGACGTCGCCAGCAACATATCCGCGAGGACTAGCGGCATCGGCACGAAGAGTTGTCCCGTTTGTCTTGATATAGCCTTGATCGTTCTTGAGGTGAGCGGGAGCGTACTCGCTGTTGGGTGTTGTCCCCCAAGCGGGAATGTACACGTCGGCAGTCCATTCTTCACCGTTGGATAGGCTGACGGTGGTCTTGCCATCGGCATCGGTGACGGACGAGACGATACTGACACCGTACACAACGTCGACACCAACCCCGTTGAGTAACGTCTCGGCCTCAAGAGCACGCGCTTTGCTGAGGACAGGCAAAAGCTTATCCCCCTTGGTGACCAAGGTGACTTTGGCCTTGGGGTTAGAGGGACAAGAGCTAAACCAGCCCGCAGAGCCGTTGAGGAAGTTCCCAACTTCGCCTGCCGTTTCCACGCCGGTAGGCCCACCACCAGAGATGATGACAGAGGTGGCCGAAGCCATCTTCTTGTTTAGATCCTCAATGGCAGCTTTGCTTGTGGTGTAGTTATCGTGGAGCGAGGTGGCGGGAGACGGTGTCCGGAGGCCAGTGGCAAGAACAAGTGCATAGTAGGGCAGCGTCTGTATATCCCCGCCGTCTGCTAACCTGATGTTGACGGTGCGACCCTCGACGTCCCATGACTCGGCCGTGCCGTGTATAAAGGTATATGATTCGGAATCGTACGACTTGAATCCATCGGCAATCGGTGTGAAGAGCTTGTCGGCGGGGAGGAGCGTGGCCGAGACCATGGAGCGAGGGCTGCCTGTACTCCAAAAGAAGTGCGAGGAGCTGTCGACGATGTACAGGTGGTAGGTTTTGTCCAGCTTGTCTAGTTCTGGCTTGATGTGCTTGAGGAACGAGTGGGCGACACCGAGACCTGCCCCAGACCCGCCCAAGACGACAAAATTGTGTGCTTCCGACATGGTGATGATGATTTGAGTTTGTGTTGAACAGGTTTAGTTTATGTCTTGAGTGTTGTGGAAGGAAAAAAAGGAAAGGGGGTGGAGGAAGGCGAGCAAGTTTGGCAAAATCTAACCTTGAAAATCCAACCTCCATGGGCTAAAATTGACCCGGGTCCATTAAGAAATCCATGATGCGAGGCAAAGTGTTCAAAACGTAACACAGGTCCGAGCCCAGTTACTACACGTGTACCCAGGACCATGAGACTAAATGACTCTGGACTGATAAGCGAGGCATTGGTTGAGGCACAGACCGGAAACTATTGACAAATTCAGACAGAATTGGGGGACAATTTACGCTGCTCCACGCTTCCCCATTGTTAACCGTCATGACGATATCCAATGATGGAGAGTTACAGGTATGGGATATGAGGGTGTGACTGCTACCCCCATGCCGCCCGCGCCAATTTCATGGTTATCACTGACATTGATAGGGTGAAAACCCCGACAGCGGCAGAGCTCGCCCTGTGCGTGCGCCACCCACCGTGGCCATTAGCGAAAGACCTATGGAAACGTCCCAGAAGGTCGAGGTTGCTCTTGGGTCAGGCTGGATCAAGACTTTAGATCGATCACGTTAACTCAGGCATCATATCATCCCGTCCAGTGAGCTTTTAGGACTAGAAAAAAGGAGTCTCTAAAATATACGAGGTACTTTCTTATCCCATTAATGCCTCTCCCTTTGAACATCCCATTCAAGGAGTGAGTGCATGCCGAGACTGTAACCTTGCGTTGCGCAACCTTGACCCTCCGTCCGTGCGATGAAGTGGGGGGTGACGTCTGTGCGTTGTTAGTGGAGTTAGGGGATGAAACGCTTTGTCAATTCATGGGTAAGGGGAGTTTGTGAGCCAACTTGTCCGGGATATGTGCCTCGCCCAGTTCCATGAGAGAAAGCAATTTATCCACCATGTTCATTCGTTCCCTTATTTTTGGACCTGAAAGGTCAACATGTCTTTTTTATGTGGCACCTCGTGATATAACCTTCTCACAGCCTGCTTGCCGAAAGCTTCGTTTCAACCCCCGACCAAGGAGCCAACCATGGACTCTCGCCTCTACTCTTCGGTGAGTGATACAAACCCCTTGTTTCCAATTATTTTCTTTCTTCTTTAGTGCTTTGAGATTCTTCCATCTGCAAGATTCTAACATCGCATGCTAGGTCTCGAATCTCCGAACTAAGCCGAGTCGTCGAATCGTCAGAGAACGATAAGCAATACACCAGACCAGAATTTCAGTCTCGAATCGATATCATTGCTCGTACAATGGTTTCATCTCTATCGCCACTGCATATCTCGGCTTTCTCAGAAACACACGCCTGGACCAATCTCTCGTCGCAGCCATCATGAGGCAGGGGCAGGGGCTGAACACGGGGCAGTTTATCGCCCATCTAAACCAGGCACCGGTATACGCCTCGGAAGTGCTGAAGCAGCCAGGCTCTCCGGTGCCGGCAGAGGAGCTGCTGGACGAGTACTAGGCCACTGTTGTAGAGACGGTTAGTCTCGGCCACGTTATCGTCCAGGGGGTTAATTCTCAAGGTTGCGACGCGAGACAGCTCTTCCGCGAGGAGCTACTCAGGCATGACGTGACGTCCTATCTCACCAAGAAGGTCCAAGAGCAGCCGGGCTTCTGGGATGTATCGATGATTCACCACTCTTTGCTGCACTGATGCCAATGTCCCGTAGCAGTGTTGAAAGAATACAAGAGTAGGATAAATAGCTCGCTTATTAAAATTACCAAATGCTATCAACACATTACCCGACAATAATTATTCCCTGCTCTCCAGCTGATTCCATCCAAAATATGGGGAAACACGGCACCACCGTTAGCATCAAGAGCAAGTCGCCGATTACCTGCTTACTACACCTCATGGGGACTATCCTGTCCGGGGTTCGCCTCTTCATAATGCATCCTCTTGACAAGCCGATAATACAGAGCAGCAAGGGTCGCACCGAGAGCAGGTCCTACCCAGTAAATCCAGTGATAGCCAGGGAAGCTCGCGCCTGCGACTGCGCATCCGAAGCTGCGCACCGGGTTTGCAGAACCCCCGGTCACAGAAACACCTGTCAGAGTGTTTAGTACTCGGGGCATGTTGCCATAAAGAGACTAGGGATTACGGTACTCACCGGGGATAAGAGCCACGAAGAGTGCAAGTCCGATGCCAACGGGTGCAAGAAACGTGTCGCGTGACTTTTCTGCAGCCAACATCAAGACGACAAATACCAGCTGCGCCGTGAAGAACATCTCCAGAAATACACCTCGTGCGATAGAAGTGTTTGGTCCAAGAAGAGTGTTGGCCTGTTCAACCTTGCCTGGAAACATGGCATCAACAAGTCCACCAGCACAAATAGATCCAAGAACCTGTGCAGGAAAGAGAAAAGCTGCGCGCGTCCATGAAAGTTGACCCCCAACACACAAACCTAAAGAAACCTATATAAAGAATATGAGTGAGATTTTTGCTGTATATATATACCAAATCAGGAAAGGGGGCTGCCTACAGCTGGGTTGAACAAACCGCCACTGATGCGATAAAACGCCCACGCATTTACCAAAAGAGCAAACCCGTACGACACGGCGATCCAGATATCAGTACTGCTGGCTAATCCTCCATTAGGCGCTGTATAAGGCGCTTGGAGAACAGCCATGAGATTTCCTGCATAGCCAAAGTAGAGGAAGAAGAATGTCCCTACAAACTCGCCGGATGCTGCGACGAGGTGACGGCCGACTGGACTGAGTTGGTACCGTTGATGAGGTGGACCGTCTAAAACGCCTGCTTCGTCTGATGTTGCCATTTTGTGAGGAGCTGGATCCGTGTCTAGTGTCGAACTTGGAAATCCGTTTCAAAAGAAAAAAAGATGGTGTTGCTGCGCTGCATGAGAAAAAGAATCAAGGAAAATTCTACTCTGGGATTAAGAAAAAGTCTGGGGGAGGGGGAGCTATCGAACTAGGTACCTAAAGTGGCTTGAGACAAACATCAAATTTGACCCTCCTCTTGGCTGATGTGCTGGGCTTGAAAATGACGCGCACATTGGTTGTTTGTTTGCGTTGAGGGTGACACTTGTGGTAGGCCGTTCGCTATGACATCAAGTGCACTTTGTGAATTGTCTAGTAAAGTGATATACACGGCTTGCTGCGGTGAGATGATGCTCAAGTGCACAGCTGAAGATGGCCTCTGCAGAGATAGACAGAGATTTGCATAGGCGCATATTGTAGGTGCCGACGAGGAGGTTCTCAGACCAGTAATTACCAGTGAGCCTCAAGAACTGACTAGGTATCTAGACCACGAGCGTTACACCACATTCCCTTCTCGTCCATCTGCAGTTTCTCGTCCTTCTCAGACCCCAAAAGCTAATCTATATTAAGACAAATGGAGGGCCACCCGTCGACAGCCACAGCCCGTTGGCACGTAACCAACACCCAATGCGGACCTTTTCCTCCTGCTAGCGCAAGCCTGTGCGACGTGTTTGTGTTAGGTTGGAATGGAAACTGGTGGTGGCATCGTCGATCGTTGGACGTCATAGCGTGGTTTTTTTTTAAGACATTGGAAGATCATCTTGCCGTGTTTGGAGGGTTGTGATTTTGGTGGCTTGATTATTGATGATAGCCTGGTTGATCTGAGGGGTTCATGATATGATGTTTATGTTTCTATGTAGCTCAATCGAGAGGGTATATCAAGTTGCATCCTTTTCAAAGGTTTCACGCATCTCCGCTTGTGAAACTCGGATCACTAACAACATGCGCACGCTTTTCTCCTCCAGAATAGTATCTCACCGCGATACAAAGAGTCCTAATGATAAGAGGATGGCCACGAACGTAAGGACCCGTAAAGTAAATGTCGGCATTCTCGTGAACCCTAGATTGCAGCGTCGCAAGCTGTCCAACATTGTTAAACAAGGCGAAAACCAAAGAATGACAAATATCGGCGTCCGAGAAGGGTGGTTTGTTTGATGTTTGTGATGCGTCGTCTTCTGATGATGTTCTGGAGAGGTGATACTGTGATCGAGGCTCCTTGCTGAATGCCTTGCAAAATGTCGACGCGACAGCCGTCATCTTCATACCAATCCGAGTATAATCCACACCATATATATCTCCAATAAGTTTATCAACATTCGAATTATCGCCCTTGTCTGCGAGTTGAAGCATTTCATCAAAAGTGCGGGCTTTTGTGAGAAGCAGCAAAAGACCGCAAAGAGCGGAACCTCCGAATGATGAGCCTGTGATGCGCTCACAACGACGATTGTCAAAGACTTGAAAGAATGATACTCCTGAGCCGATATTTACGACTAGATAAGGTCGTGTGAGGTCTTTTGGGAGGGTTGAGGGTATTATGTTGTCATCCTTGTACGTGAAAATGTCGCAATCCGGACCTGGAATAGGTGGACTCAGGTGTTCTATGAGGCCTGTATAAGCGTACGACAGTTCAAGATGCAACATTTCAACATACCCGCAGAGCCGTCCAACTCATCCTGCATCCCAAATGCCAAGGACGCCTCAAAGGCGTGAGACTCTAGCGGTAAGCTGCTGTTGTTGGACGCTGCCTCAATTGAGGCCTTCTGCTGGTCACATCCGCCCTGTGCTTCCGCAGAAGACGCAGGACCCCGATTGGCTGAGTTTGGAGGTGAGAACCCCATCTTGATGAACTGTTTGTTGGTTGGTGATGGTGGGAATAGGGCTCAAGCGCACCTCGGGAAAATCCTTAGTTTGCGGAGTCGGAGATTATTAAGAAAAGGGGGCTCGGGAATAGATTTCTGAGCCGTCGCATCCACATTATCTCCGAGAGGTCAATGCAACGTTGATTTGTGATATGGCAACCGGTTTAATAGTCCATCTAGCTCAGGTTGCCTCCCCAAGAGCAACTTGTATTCCGACGCCGGTTCTGTGTCCCGCAGGCGAAGCATATGAATGAATTCATTTACTTTGTAAAACCTCATGCCACAGGAATTAACAATCATTCATTCAGTCACGAGTCGAAACATTAGGCATAAATGTGATCCCACCGAAGCCCCAAGTCGGATTTCCAGCATTAGTTGCGTTAAAAGTGTCATTTTTGATGGCTCGTCTCTTAGGACGCACTCGTCTGTTCCCAGCCAAAGTAATAAATAATTCACCGGTTCGGTTCGTCCAACACCTAGCCTACAAGACAAATACACATCTAAGAAAACGAATATAATTTAATCAGATCATCTTTCCTTTTGTTCTTGTTCCATCACCAATAAGATAAGATCCCGCATCTTGACTCGATGGGGCCGGATCGGAGTCACGGGGTCGGATGGTCGGACGGTCGGAGGATCGGAGGGTGGCGGACATGACAAAATCCCGCTCAACTCCATCAACACAATAACAAAGACAATTTCACAAACACTCCTCGGAAACAAAGGAAGAAACTCATTTTTCGGAAATAATGGACCATCCGTCTTCGTCCCCGGACTCCGGTCGGCGTCCGCCTCCGAATAGGCGGAGGGATAAACCCCAGCTTTCTTGCAATGCCTGTAGAGTGAGAAAGTACCAAAGCGGCCCCATCCATGCTCCGATTCTTCACTTTGGTGGTGAGACTGACATTAAATAGAGCAAAATGTGACCGGCAGTTGCCATGCAGTACTTGCGTGAAGCGTGATATTGCTGCAACATGTACCTATCCTCCTACGAGACCACCCAAGAGGGCTACCATATCTCGGCCCAGAGCTGAGAGCTCTACTGGGATCCGGAAGAGACTGGATAATCTGGAGCATCAAATCATCTCTCTGATGGAGTCTAGTGCAGCCTCACATCCAACTTCACTGCCCGACAACACGGACCAATTGTCCGACATGAGTCTGGACTCGTTGTGTGCTGCTCTCAACAAGACAGGTCCGTTCAATCAATCCAACTTTAAAGCCGGCAACTTGAACACTTCTACCGGTGCACCATCCTACGTCAGCAGTACTCACTGGGTTGCCATTCTTGATAGCATCTCTGAGATGAAGAATCAAGTCCTATCAGAGAGTGATGACCCATCACCACATTCTGAGGATAGCCCTGCTAGGGATCCAGTCGAGAAGCCTGCACTCCTCTTTGGACATCAAGGGAACTTCTCGAGGGAGGATATACTTGCCGCCATGCCACCTAGGCCAGTGGTTGATCGTTTAGTATCTGAGTATTTTACTGATCTCGACATGATGCCACGTACGTGTTGTACTCATACATCGTTCGATTCTGTGGTTTACTGACAGTGAAACTTTAGATATCGCATGTCTTCATACGCCAACCTTTTTTCGACAGGTATGTTTAGAGACAAAGGTGAACCTGCGCCTAGAGACGATGTGTTTCTAACAGTTATTAGTATGAGGCCTTTTGGTCCAATCCCGACAGCGCCTCCATCATGTGGCTAGGCTTCTTATACTCCATGATGTGTCTATCGGCACATTTCAGCCCAGCAAACATGCTAGCCGAACCTGATGTAGAAAACACCCAAACACGCACAGCAAGACCCAAGTACATCGATCAAGTCGTCCAGTGTCTATCCCTATCAGACTACAGCCGAGGAGGCCCGTACGTCATCGAAACCCTTCTACACTACTTTACCATCGAACATGTACGACGGCCAGATACTGAAGTTGATACTTGGCTTGTCCTTGGTGTCATTCTACGTCTTGCCTTGCGCATGGGATATCACCGAGATCCAGCGCAATTTCCCAAGCTGAGTCCAATTGAGTGTGAGATTCGAAGACGAGTATGGTCAACTCTATACATCTCGGATATCATGGTATCGATGCAAGTCGGAGTACCCAAGATGGTGCAAGAGGGTCAATGGGATACTCGTGATCCCTTGAACCTTGCCGATGAGGACTTTGACGAAAACACTACCGAACTCCCACCCTCTAGAGGCGACGACGAACAAACGCCCGTATTTTTCATAATCGCGAGGTACAAAATGGCAAAGGTGATGGGCGTCATGGCCGACATCATAAACGCGACACAGTACGACCCTGTCAAGGCTGCTGGAGCTGCCGATTTACTCAAAGCCACCTACGATTCTCTTCCTTGGGTGCTCAAGCTGGGGTCTAGTGGACCTAATGACCATCCTCGAACGATCATGCATCGATATGTCTTGGCTATTCAGCTGCATCAAGCGGAAATGCTGGTGCATCTTCGTTGTATGGCGACGCCCCCTCAAGAAGACGATTTTACTCGACCGAATAGCTCTCTCAACATCTTGTTGAATGCAGCACTCAAACTTCTTGAGTATCGAGGTTTGCTGGATCAGGAGGCACAACCAGGCGGACCACTGTGGCCGGTTCGATGGAAGCTCTCATCAACTCTAGCCCACGAATTCCTCCTAGCCACAGTGGTTCTCTCAAAGGCTCTCTTCTCAACACTGGGACCTCATCCATTGGTTCAAGCGGGAACAGACATGGAAGTGCGCATCCTTTCAACCCTGCGGCAAACTCATGAGCTATGGCTTCGATCCAAACATCGATCAAGCGAGGCGAGACGAGCGGCCGATTTGCTAACGTCTCTATTCCATGCTCTCGATCCAACTCCTAGCATGGAACCGACTAACCCAGATGGGTCTGTGATAGACTTGGAGACATACCTCGGTTTGAACTTGGATAACTTATTGCCTGGGTGGTTTTTGGATTAGGGCATGTAAATTGTTGGTCAGGAATGACATGTTCCGACATCTTTCTATACGAAGGAATGTCTTTTAGATGAGCAGACGCTGTTCGTAACACCACTTCGCCCCTCACCAAAGATTAGGAAGGATATTTAATGAAATCGCTTATTGAATTCATCAACAGTAATATCCCCATGTCTAGAACCAACTGTCTTGGTTGAATGATGCCTCCAAAACGCCGCCTAAAACTCGAATAATCCGGAGATGCCGGACAAGAGCAAAGGTAGCTGTGACGACATTGAACTCACGCAATTCTGCAGATACAACCCATCCCACGGGACCCAGGGACTCGAGTGTTCCCAAAATATCCGCTTGCTCGAGATTTGCCATGGGTAGGAGAACAACTAGGATCCATTCATTCGTCCTGTCCCGGTAGTAATACCTACCATTAACTACTCCGTAGGTATCTAGATATTGAACAGTCTTACAGTGAATTATTACTAGTAGGAGATGTGTTGTATAGTTCGTCTTTGACAATAGATCCTGACTTATTTGTCAACTAGGTACCCACGGGAGCGTAAAAAAAGCTTTGAAGGAAAGTAATTCTATGCTCGATATGAACGATATGCAGACATCTAATCAGCCCGCTTCAAGTCCCCATCAACGCCAGCCTCTTTCAAAGCAAAGCTCGTCACACTCTCCAGTCGTCCATCAACAAGGTTAAAAACAAACTCATCACCAGCTCCAAATTGTCCAATGCTCAACCAAGTCTGTGAATTATCAAACAAACCTCCCTTGCCGCCCTCAACTGCGGCCCGAGGCGCCAGTGGAAGGGGACTGATGACGGCGTTGTGCTTGACTGAAATCTTGCCCTTGCTCTTGTACAGAGAGGATAGTGACTTGGAGGAGGTGATACCGGCCGGATAGAGGCGGGCTGAGACGGGAATGGGCTCTGGTGAGCTGAGAATCTGGGCTCGGATGTCGACACCCTCATGATAGAGGGACTTGAGACCTAGTCCAGGCTCACCCTCGTCAAAGGTTATAGTAAGGTTGGTACCCTCTGAACCTTCAGCGACAAACGTCCCCGTAAGGTGCTTCTTTGCGTTCTCTGCCGCGGCCTGCTCAGCAGCTGGGATAAAGGTCTCGCCGAGAACATCACGCAGGGGCCAGCGAGCCGGGGTAGCCGAGTTGCCAGCGACCAAGAGAGAGTAGCCAATGCCATGATCGGGAGAGAGAGCAATAATGGCGGTGTAGTCACCATTTCCGCCAGCCTTGGTGTAAAGGTCCGAGACACGGGTGCGGTTTGAGCCGGGTGTGGCGGGGATCATAAGACGCTGGATCTCCCATGGAGCACCGACAAGCTCAACCAGGGAGCCGGTTCCGCTCATGGGCTTCATCCAAGCTTTAGTGGTGGAAGCGGAGAGGAGCTCAGAGTTCAAGATGGATAGGCCAGCAAGACGGAAATCCCGGGTGCTGCCGTAAATACCACCAGATCTAAAACCATGTTAGTTCAAATCTTTCAGACTTTGACAGGGGACATACCCAGCAACAAAATCAGGGTTGCCACCCCACGAGCTAAGGTTAAAAATAGGCCGGCGATCAATAACATCAATGTCTGAACCGTTGGGCGCTCCTGACGACATTTGATCCAGTCCGAGAGGCTCAAAGATGATATCCTTGATGGCATCGCCGAATGGCTTGCCTGTCATGCGGGAAAGAACAGTAGTCAACAGGCTGTAGCCACCATCAGAGTAAAGAGCCGTGTGGTGTGGAGACATTGTTGGACGTCTGACATCTCGGAAGTGCTTCAAACCCTCTAAACAACGAGTGTTAGCAATGGTTAGTGGGAGGGGTGCGAGTGACTTACCCTCGGTCGTGGGCCAGTCCGGTAAGTTTTGATATGCGAGAAGAAGGTCTACCAACAAGTCGTCAATACAAGAAAACCAAGAATACTAGGATCAAACATACCTGAAGCTCCTCCAGTGCCAGCTTGATGGGACATCAGCGCCCCAACAGTGATATCGTCCCAATCAATTCTGTCGAGAGGATTCTCACTCTTGTTCCCAGCGAGCTCAGGGATATACCTAGTAACGGGGTGACTAAACACCTCCATGCCTCCCTTGGCAATGATGGCATACGCAGTAAAAAGCTTCGAAACACTTCCAGTGCGAGTAATCGTCGTGTCACTCAAGTTCCCTGCAGTGAGGGCCTTTTCCTGACTCTTTCCGACGTGCTTATAGCTGTAGATGGAGCTGTTGGTGCTAGCCGAAAAGACATCAAGGGAAAAGATGAGACCATCTTTGTTGAGTGTCTTGGATTCGAACAGCTCTTCGATGAGAGCTGGAAACTTGGCTTTGGCGTCTTCGATGGCCTTTGACTTGGAAATGTCAAAGTTGCTGGCAAAGGCTGGACCGAGGAGTGGGACATTGTCTGTTGCGACGATACGTGCTGCTGAGCTGGCTGCCGCAAAGGCTAGCAGACTCAAAGGTGCGTGAATATGCATTGGGAAAAGATGTAGAGATCACAATTTGTGTATCTTGCTGTGTATTTTGGAATTGCGATCAAGGTTGAAGTGAATTGATCTGATTCATGTCCATTTGGCCTCCCAAACTCATCTCTTATATACCATAATTCAACAATTCTTAGCTTCATCTTGATAGACGTCATGTTGTTTTCCCTCCAAGCTGAGCCACGGCGCCAAACCCCTTCTAGCCCAATGTGCCGCTGCGACGTGAGCACAGAAGCTTGGCGTGATGATCAACCCCAGTCTCCATGCACGATTGTCGCCATATGATAGGACCGCGCCTCGTTTCATCCAAAGAGGGAAATTACTCAATGTGGAAAGAGTTTAAATATTGGCTCAGCCCTGCGGGTTGCCACGAGGGAGGCTGCATCATGTTGTGGACTGAGAGCGCTGGGAATGACTAGAGGTGTTGATTGAGAGATTCAATGGCGTCATTCTGGGCAGCTTGATAGCCGTGCCACGGGAGGGCATAGTGGCTGGACAAGAGCTGACTACGTGTAGTTCAGGTGGCTGGGTCCCTGGTGTATGCAGCTTCAATGACTGGCCATGAGGGCGCGAGCTGTTTGTTCACCCTGTATACATCTATCTCATCTGGTGTTGATCTCACTCAATAGTCCCAATAAAGTTCAGACTGCAGCCTACTGCTTCGCCACGATTATTACACAAGTAGACAGCTCGCATTGGCGCGTCTCATTTCTCTTGATCTGGGTCTGCGGCTGATGTGTAAATGAGCTGATGGCATGTCACAGATGTTATCACGCATCCTTATCTTCATCCCCAATTAAAAGTACATGTCGCCTAAACCAAGGCATATAAACATCATTCGCCCACCGAGCCAAATGACGAAGTCCAGCAATAACCTGATAAGACTTCATAATACTCAGCGTGGAACCAAATTCCAGTTCGGTCCAAAACATGACCCGATGATGCTCTGGCTGGATCATCGAATAGACAAGTAGCCAGCGGTGGCCCTGAACGATGACTCCAGGAATGTAGCAAAGCTTTCGTAACTCCTTGTCAGTAAGGCGACGGATGGCTGCTTCGTCGGTTTCGATAGCCGTAATCTTTTTCATGACGATGGATCGAAGAAATGTCCATTGTGTACGATGCCACTCTCCTACCTGGAGCCGTGTTGCTTCCAAGTCTCCCGAAGGAGGTGCTGTCGTTATGCCGAGAACAATGGGACGGAGCTGAAGAGGAGCGTAATCGGTATGGTTGACTGAGAACGTTGGCGTAGTGGGCGCAAGACCTCGTAGAGCTGCGTCGTCGTCTCTCGTAGTGTCAAAGAGGCAGAAATCTACCATTTTGAAGCCTGCAGATTGAGACATGAAAGACTCATGTGGACGAGCAGATGCACTGCTAACTGTCAGCATCCCATCAATGCCGTTCCAAACAATGGAACTTACCATGGCGTGAAATCCAAGTTGCCTATGCCACTTCCTTGAGGATCTCGAAATATTCTTGAGAGAAGTCGGTAATAAACTTCCATGGTCCAAGCAGATTCATCCTGGCCTTGATCGAAACAGTCCCGGGCTTTCTCCCGAAAATTGGCGAGTCTTGCCCAGGATGGAAAATTGCCAGGGAGAGTGTCAGGGCCTTCTAGGAAGGCAGATTTCTAGATGTGAAAGTGCTGGTTGTTCTCTAAAAGATGCTTCATCATGTGGTCTCTGGACTCGGATGGCAAGAGTCCATGGCCCATGTCGATTTCCTGCATCTCTCGGACTAGACCAAATGAGGTTTTGTCGACTTGCATCTGGCGAATTTCAAGAGCCATATCAGCAAGAGGAAGACTGCTAGTCTGCCCACTTGCTGACGGCGCTCTCTGGGGAGTGTTGCGTCCGCGGGGGTTGAGAGGACTTGAGGGGACCGAACCTGCTATATAGCCCATCATGACATCCGAAGTTCGGGGAGTACGATAGGTATCGTCAAACTTGCGTTTCTTGGGTGGAGCAACCAGAGAGGCAGGGCTGTTGCCGGGCTCGGGCTTGACCATGTTGCAAGACGCGACTGTGAGGTAGCAATCGAACAGCGCGTTCAATCTAGGGCCGTACGGCCGTCTTAAGTGTCGTTACAACGGTACTATCTTCGTTTGGACATATGCTGGATACTCAATTGGTGAGACGGTGGCTTTAGACTGAAGCCGTTGAGTTGATATGAAAGGAGTTTTGTAAGAAAATTGACGTGACACGACACATTAGGATGGCTAAACTAAGCCACACACCCCTTGCAGATCGCCACAAAGGCACCGCCACCAGCCGTTATTGAGCATCGGATCATGACCATATTGAATAGGTGAGTTTTAGGACTGAGACATGACTAATCTGAAGCTTTGTTTCAAGACACTGAATATTGAAATTACACCTGGCTTTTAACTTGTGCAAGAATTTAAGATGAGGTGTTTTCATGGTGTTGTTAGTCATGGACATTGGTCTATGACAATGCTATCAGAAGTGTCACAAGGTATTGCCGTGATGATAGTTGTAACTTGGGACCCCAGTTAGGAAATATATGATTTAAAGACTACGACCAATAACTTGATTATCTATTTTACGCTTTAATACGCAAGGGTGACCTATTCCCTGAGTTGATTATACCAAGGTGCAGGGTAAGCGGCCAGACGCTTGACAACGCGGCCAATCCACTTCCAACAGCACCTGTTCCTTGGCAGTCCAGCCAGTCACGCCAGCCCGTAGCTTCCCCGCACTTTGGATCCCTGTCTCGGATCAATGAGAGGCCTCACTTAGTTATCAAAGTTTACTAGTGCTCGTTGGCGCGGATCATCCTGGAATAACTTATCTGCCGCGTCGGGTCCCTTGAATCTTGCCATGTTTATATCACGGAAACCCCGCTCGATTTGGACTACGTTGCCTCCTGAGAAGGAGACGTGTATCAGCCTG
Source organism: Fusarium sp. NRRL 66088 (assembly GCA_013186415.1). NCBI lineage: Eukaryota > Fungi > Ascomycota > Sordariomycetes > Hypocreales > Nectriaceae > Fusarium > Fusarium sp. NRRL 66088. Next base: position 28,073 of record JABCKD010000244.1, read on the forward strand.
ACGGGTAACGATATCCTCGTGTTGACGGCGCAGAGTGTGCGGGCCCAGGTCAAAGATGCCCCCCACCACGGAGCCGACTCGGCGACCGGGGAGAAAGAGGATCACCCTTGCATGCAATGGATGTCGAGTAAAAAGGACCAAGGTGAGTAACCAAACCCGAGATTGCGGGACCTTACTGACTATCTCAGTGTGACGGCCAACAGCCACAATGCGGTGCTTGCAAATATCGCCAGCAAGAATGCGAATATACTCAAGAAGAGAGCAAAAGAAGGTACAGAAAATTTGCCACACATATTTGTCTCAAATCTCACGCACGCAATCTAGGCGTCCCAGCAACGCGTACATCATGGCTTTGGAGGCACGCATTCAAACGCTTGAGAAGAGCCTAGCTCTCGCAACACAGACGAACCCATTATTTGTTCATGATTCTAATTATCGGCTACCGAGGGAAGGAGTGAGTACAGCTGCATTAGAAGCCACCTTTGAACAGTCGCCATCCGATGACGCCACCCAAGGCGAATCAGTGGATGATCTCGCAGATGCACTTGGAACCTTTACAATAGGCGATGCCGGAGAATTGAGGTTCTTTGGAACATCAAGCAATTTCGACCTCATGCCAAGCACATCTCTCAAAGTCGCCTCTTCGGTCCAGGCCCGACACAGAGGTATAGAAGCAGCTCAACAATTACCCGCCTACTTTGAACCTGCAGATGAGCTCCGGGATCACCTTCTCGGTTCATTCTGGAAATGGCAGAATTCATGGCAGTACATTGTACCCCGAGAGTCATTCATCGTTGATCTCTATGTGGAAAAGTCAGGACGTTTCTGCACGCCATTACTTCTCAACGCCATACTCGCCCTTTCGTCACGCTACTCACCAAGACCAGAGCTAAGAACAGATCCGGAAGATGCAAATACCGCTGGCCACATATTTGCAGACCAAGCCAAGACCATGCTACACTATGAATACGAAGCCCCAACGACATCAACGGTTCAGGCGGCGGCACTTCTGGGCTTATTCTGGGCTTCTATCGACAACGAGGGTCTTGGATTCATGTACATCGGCATGGCGACACGTATGGCCATGAACCTTGGTTTACAGTCGGACTGCACACAATATGCAGCCAGAGGTATCATCTCTGAAGAGGACGTTGAAGCTCGCAACGTTGCCTTTTGGGGAATCTACGTATTGGACAAGTAGGAAATACCCACCCATGGAACGGATTTGCAGAAATACTCACAAAAATGTCAGATTGTACTGTCTCGGAATGGGTCGACCTGCCAGCATTCAAGAGTACAACATTACAACCGCCAAACCAAAGATTCTTGATCGACCCGCAACTCTTCTCTCAGCAGAGCAGAGAAAATTCTCACAGCCCTGGCCGACGTCTCACATCACAGAGAATGCCATCAAGACCTGCGAGATCATGATTGTTACTTCGGAAGTTATTGATCAACTGTACGGTGAAAAAGTCCAACGACGTTATTGTTGATACTGATTGAAATTAGGTATGCTCAGCGCTCCTCATGGACAGACAGAGAGAGGGAAGACCGTGTCATGGAAACACATCTGCGGGCTGCGAGGTTATTCGACCAGCTTCCTAAATCTCTCAAGATGTCCGAGTCAAGTTTATATCCTGTACCGCCATATGTGTACCACCTCCAGTGAGTTGCAGGGCCTTGGAGGTATAATTGGAAGCTAACGGAATGGGCAGTATTCAATACCACCATGCAATCATCCTTCTCCACCGACCTTTCTTCAAGGTTCTGTCTCGCGGCCGCAACTGTGTTGAATTCGACCCTGAAGGGAAAGACGTGCACTCGAAATCCTGCAAGGCGTCAGCAATCAAGATTGCAAAGATTGTTCGTATATACAGGAGCAACTATACAAATGTGAATCATAACCTCCCCGAACTAGCTAACAGAACCCACTGACAATTCTATCAGCAATGCCAGCCAATCTCTGCAGTCCATCCCATTTTCACGGCAGCAATTATCCATCTCTTAGATCTCAAGATGGGCGCATCCGACACAAACAACGAGGCAATGCGATGTCTAAGTGTCTGCATCAAAGCACTATACGAGATGAACACAAACTGGGACTGGGCCAACCGATCCATCCGCGCCATTCGCTCCTTGGCCGACCAATGGGGCGTCACTCTCTCTACCCCGGAGCTACTGGGTGACATTCCAGAAGTGAACAAGCGACAGTTTGAGCTTTATGAGCGTGGAGCTTTTCCGACGGGCCAAGGCCAAGAGGTGGGCGCCGGTGGGGAGCAGGCTTTGCCTCCCGAGATGTTTGATGAGCTGTTTCAGGCTTGGGCTTTTGATCAGAATATGGGAAGCATGGCGTTTGACTTTTCTGAGGAAGGTTGAATGTGGAGTGTCACGAGTAGTAGTGTATGAAATACTTGGGATTTGGTGGTGCATCTTTTTCATGTAACTCCCATCAGAACACGTAAACTCTCAAATGACCACTATAGTTTCGTACATGGCCATTCGTACTGGGATAACAGAATCATATCGACAGGAGTCTGCTCATGGTGAACTGCCGAATGTGTCCCCTGAGATAAGAGATCTACAAACTGACTACCTGTCATCTCATACCCCTCTCCTCGATGATACTAGACGGACCGAACGGATAGATTCATTCCTAGATAATATAGTCATTTTTGTCAGGATATTATTTATCCATTGTAGTTCCCAGTAACGTCTCCAAAATACGGACCGTATGGAATCCGGGTATTAATTATCCAGGCGTGGGCTGGATCGATCTGTATGCTTCTCCAAGCGGGTATCAATTATCCCGATATGCATGCACCCCGCAAGATCAGCCTCGTGATTACCCCAAGTAGCCTCGTACATAGTTACACAACATGCCGACTTTATTATATAAGAGGTGCGATGCTTCCGACTTTGAAGGAAATCAAGACACAGCAATAACAGCAACATTACCTAGGATCTACCTTTTAAAACATCACTTCTAACAATGGCTTCTTCCAAGATCAAGGTTGCCGCCGTCCAAGCCGAGCCCGTCTGGAACGATCTCCAAGGCGGCGTCGAAAAGGTCATCTCCCTGATCAAAGAAGCCGGAAGCAACGGAGCCAACGTTGTTGGTTTCCCAGAGGTTTTCATCCCTGGATATCCGTGGTAAGTTTTGTGTCCCTCAAAGTGATGTGCTTAGCTTATTGACCTTACAAGGAGCATCTGGCAAAACTCCGTCTTTGACAATGTCCCCTTTATGAACGAGTACTTTGACAACTCGCTGGAGAGGGAGTCTAAGGAAATGGACCGTATTAGGGCTGCTGTTCGTGAAGCTGGGGTGTTTGTTGTTCTTGGTTATAGCGAGAGATATCGAGGAACCTTGTACATTGCACAGGCGAGTTTTTATCGTGGAGTCGGATGATATCAAAACTGACAATCACAGTCATTCATTGACCCTACCGGAACCATCGTCCATCACCGTCGCAAGATCAAGCCAACCCATGTCGAAAGGGCTTATTGGGGTGACGGCCAGGCTGACTCCCTTCAGGGCGTTGTCGACTCTCAGTTCGGCAAGATCGGAGGCCTGAACTGCTGGGAACACACCCAACCTCTCTTGAGATATTACCAGTATTCTCAAGACGTCGACATCCACGTTGCAAGCTGGCCCCTTATCTGGGAGCCCCCAGAGGGCAAGCCCTGGGCCTACCACATCTCTGGAAGCGCAAGCAACAAGTTCTCCCAAGTCATGGCGATGGAGGGCGCATGCTTCGTCATGACCTGCACCGAAGTTCTGAGTGAGAAGGGCAAGGCAAACACGAAGCTAGCCGAGATGGGTTCTGGATCATGGGGCAAGACTCCAGGTGGAGGCTTCACTATGATCTACGGTCCTGATGGATCTGAGCTTTCTGAGCCTCTTGATCCTGGTGCGGAGGGCATTGTTTATGCTGAGATTGACCTCGCTGATCGAGCCAAGGCTAAGCAGAACCTTGATGTTGTGGGACATTATTCACGACCTGATCTTTTGAGTCTCAACGTCACTGGCACTGCTGCTCTGCCTGTCCGTCTTAGCAAGTAGTATAAGATTCAATTTTATTTCCTGGGTGTGTCTATTGAACCTAGAAGTTTACAAAGCGAGATACTGCTTTATGCATTAATATGCTACCATGTCTAATACCATGTGTTAAGAGTAACGATCTCCTGACCAGGGAGCCTTCATCCCAAAGAACGACGATCGATTTTCTTTCCTATCAGATCCAGACATCCTGCCTCGTTAGTAAAAGTTCAATTATAGTCATGGATAGGCTAACTTACTGTTCTCCCACTCCGGCCGGGTGGGGCGCTTGCTCAGGAACCTGAGAAGCTCCAGCCTCAGGTTGAGCTCCAGGTCTGTAGGCGAAATACTGATTCTGCTCAGGTCCGAGTTGCTGCGTTCCATCACCAGGCGGCTGGTATGGCCTGTAGGGGGTGGGTCTGCCACCGGTGATGGGCTTTCTCCTGATGGGAGCGAAGCCTGCCTGAGGAGTTTGATAGCCGTTCCTCAAACCTGCGGCATTGTCCGATGTCTGACTGCCTGAACCTCCTGCTTCTTCAGGCACAAGAGTGGTGGTAGAGTCAAAAGATATGGCTTCAGAAGCAGGTCTGTTTGGGACCTGCTCATTCTCTCCCTCGGCAGGAGCAGCAGCTTGAGCAACCGGCTCAGAAGGGCCCTGAGTATCCTCCTCTTCATTCTCATCCTCATCTTCATCCTCCTCAGCAATCGTCTCATCATAGTTGAGTTCCTGCTTGCGATTCTCAACACTCCGAACAACAGCCGTAACAGCAGCATCGCCACCAGCCATAGCAACCCTCATCGCCTCCATTATCGCAGAAACATGTGTGGCAATAGCTCTAATACAAGCAATGTCCTCAGTCCCAACAGCCACATCCAACGCGTTGTAGTTGTCATTGTTCTTTAGTAACACGTCGGCCCCACGGTCAAGTAAGAACTGCACAGACTCGGCATCTGGCACCCTGGCAGCCAGAATAAGTGGAGTATCGCCGTCTTCGTCGGCAAAGTTGATGTCGGCACCCGCGTCGAGAATAGACCGGAGTGATTCTTGGGGGAGATACATGGCTGCGTAGGTTAGAGGAGTTGAGTTATACTCTCCTCCCAAACGGTTCACATCAGCCTTGGCCTTGATGAGACGCTCGAGAATCTCCTTCTCTCCGTTGTTTGCCGCAGCGATAATGGGGCATGTGAGGGAACCTCCTCCGAGGTTAGGATCAGCACCGTGCTCAAGAAGAAGAGCTACAATATCTTCGTTTCTTGCTTCGACGGCTGCCTGAAGAGCAGTTCCCGAGCTCATATTCTCGTTGGTAGTCAATGCGTTGACATCAGCTCCACGCTCGAGAAGTAGTTCAACAATCTCCATGTGACCCTCAGCAGCAGCGGTCTGCAGAGCCCATCCGTTGGGAGAGTTGATGTCAGCCTTGGCGTCGAGGAGCATGTTGACGATGTTTTTGGTGCCGTCGTAGGCTGCTGCTGTCAATGCATTTCCGTATCTAACACGAACATTAGTGGTTAGTAGGAATAGTGTCTCACTGGGATCGAACTTACTCTTCACCGGTAGCGTCAGGACTTGCTCCAAACCTGAGGAGCAGCTGTACCGTCTTTTCGTTTTGAAAATCGGTAGCTTGATAAAGAGACTTGTCTAACATCTCCGCAGAAATGGACCCGTTAGTATACTCCCACATGGCCTCTATCGACCGAATCGCCTGATCCCCATCATCACTCTCGGCCGCGTTCAAGAAGGGATGATCGCAGTTCAAACCAGGACGCTTCTCAAGTAGGATCGCCACAATATCCCACTTTTCCGCGTATGCCGCTCCTTCCAATGCCGTCTGGAATGTCTCTTCAGGATGCTCGTATGAGTCAAAGAGTCTGTTGAAGGCTTCGAGACGACCACTCTCTGCGGCCTTGATGAGAGCTCTGTTGAACTCTTTTGGTGGAAGTTTCTCTGAGTAGTTTGTGATGAGGAATTCGAACATTGTCAAGTCAGAGCGGAGGGCTGCGAGCGCCAGAGGAGAGCGAATAAACTCTTCCTCGTCATCTGAATCGTCCTCATCATCATCGTCGTCGTCGTCTTCGTCGTCTTCATCGTCGCCTTCATCATCGTCGTTCTCGTTCTCGCCCTCAGCCTCACCATCATCCCCCTCTTCCTCGCTATCCTCTCCTTCAAGAGAAACATCCTTCTTCATCAGGAGCTTTACAGCGTCACAATTACCAGAGTCGACGGCAGCGTTGATGACTCTGCCAAATGTATCGCAGGTTGCATTCGGCTCTGCTCCCCTCTGAAGTAGCATAACCATGGCCTTGACGTTGCCATTGGCCGCAGCTAGATGTAGGGGAGTCTGGAGGTTATCTTCCATGCCGTTGTTGATTGGGGCACCCTTGTTTAGAAGTTCCTCGATGATATCAGTCTGCCCGAATGCGGCGGCAAAGTGAAGCTAGATTGTGATTTCACATTAGCCGTGTATTCATCATTGCAACTGACAGTCAGTGGGCGGTTCGAGGAGGACTCACAGGGGTGTAACAAAGAGAGTCTCTCAGGTTCTTCTCCTCATCGTGGCCATTCTTCAACAGAGCCGCCACCAAGCCCCTAAATCCGATGGCGGATGCAACATGAAGACCGGTTAGCTCAACGCGTTCATAGTTCTTGAAGGAATCGGTGAGTCGATGATGTTCTGTAAGCCAACGACGACGAATGACTGAGTCTTTCTTCCAGAATTCGGTCTCCTTGCTCAGATCATCAGCAATGTCGGTAGTGGCTTGGCTTGCATGATGAAGCCAGTATTTGACGGCGTAAGCGTGGGCTTTGTCGATGATATCAGGTGCTTCAGGATCCTCATCTTCTTCTCCGTCATCATCATCGTCATCATCGTCATCATCATCATCATCATCTTCTTCTTCTTCTTCTTCCTCTTCTTCATCGTCGTCGTCATCATCGTCTTCACCATCGGACTCGTTATCTGTGGATTGGCCATCTTCTTCATCATCATCACCCTCATCCGGCTTAGCGGGGCCAATATCCTTCAGAGCCTCCGTGACGTGACCAAATGCTCGAAGACCAAGCATACCGTGCTGCAGCTTGATATCCTCTTCTGACAACCCAAGCATCTTGTGAGCATTCTCCAAGAGGTGCTTCTTCACAACCGGGTCAATAAAGCAAACCGTGGTATCCGACTTGGTAGTCGTCTTGATGCTCAGCAAGGGCTTACACTTGGACACCAAGTCGTGAAGCTCTGTTTGCTCCTCTGGAGAGTCCAGACCCGCAAGAAGAGCGAGCTCTTGCTCTGTTGGATCCTCGTGAGTAAGAACCAAGACTCTCAGCATCTCTTTGATCTCAGCAACCTTGGCACGGTTGACATCAAAGACCTGCTGCCATGCAAAGTTGAGAAGGGCGTCAAGTTCTTGCGGGACAACCTCCAACTGAAGACGGACTTGGAGATCGGTCTTGGCAGGAAGCTCCTTGAGATGAACACATGTAATGTCGATCCATTGTGTGTTCTGAGCTCGCTTGCCGATCAAGCTGCTGACAAAGTAGCGAAGAGCCGGACTGTAGTTCTTGTCCCTGAACAAGTCTCTAACCTTCTCAGAGGCATGATTTTTCAGTTCCAACTGGACTTGATCGCTGTACTTTTCATCCTCGAGGTCAATCAGCCGAACCGACTCCCCTTTGAGAGCCTGTGCAATACTGTAGGAATTCCCACTGGTGATCATCCACCTAACGAGCGCGTGTCGTCCAGTTTTGTTCTCAATCTCCATGTTGAGCAAGTCTAGGAGGGTGCTTGTTGAGTTTGAGTCACGAAGAGCATCAAGGTTGTTGATGACAAGGTATATCCTTGTGTTGGACAAACTTGTATCAGCCAAGATATCCTGGAGTACTTGCCACAAGTTCTCAACTGTGAGCAGTGGCTGACCCTTGGAGTCACCTTTACCAGCCCTGCTGAGGAGAAACTTGGCGTGTGAAGCCAGAGTCTCCTGCTTCTTGATGAGCTGCCATAAAAGTGACTTGACAAGCTCCTCGGCTGTGCCGTGATCGCTGGTATTGTCGCAGAAGAAGTATGCCAGTAGGATAGGAGATCGGTCCGTCTCCATCATTTTGTCAATGCCGTCGAGTGCTACCAACGTGGCGCTGGTTTTGCCTCTCCCGTCTGGACCACGAATCCAGAGGCATTGCCCTAGTTCAAGATTCTCAGACTGAGGCAGAGCGCCACCATCCTTGGAGAGCCAGCTGATGTATTCCGGCTCATCGGGTACCCACGACGAAAGTGTAAATTTCTTGCCGATCTCGTCTCGCTTTTTCCATACTCTGGCTCCATCGAGTACATCCATGGCTTTGTTGACGAGGTCTCTGTCGATATGTCGTGTAGACTGACGACGGTTCTTGACCACCAAAGCAGCACCGTTGATCAATCTCTTGAGAGGACTTCGAACCAATGCATATCGAAGATCCTTGGAGCTCTCAAACTTGACCAAGTCTCGATGGTTCGCTGCCAAACCCATAGAGTCCATACAATCCAAGATTGCAGAGTCTCTGGTGACAAACTCTGCAAGATTCTTAGGTAGAGGAATCCCAAGACGCTTGATAAAGTCAGGTACAGGCCCAAGATCGGAGAATTTGGTCTTGTGCTCTTCCCAGAAGCCAAACAGCCCAATCTTGGGATGTAATTCTCCGACAGCTCTCACAAAGTCGCGTCTCAGCTCGTTTAAGCTCTCGTCATCGGGTCTCATGAGTTCCAGGAGCTTCGACGGTTCAGCTTTGGCCATCTTCTCGCCGATGTATGAGAGCATGACGGCCATGGAAGCAGCCTCAGCGCCTTTGAATGGAGTACCGAAGACGGCACAGCCGGCAATGTCCTCGAACAAGTGAGGGTAGACATTCTTGCGGGACTCTGCGAGACAGATGGCCTGTTATTATTTAGTTTTAGCTGCTATACTTGTATAGAACGATAGGTCAAACCTTTGCAATGACCAAACCTCCCATGCTATGTCCAATGAAGACAATCGGGTTTGACTTTTTGGATTCCTGATTGACTTGGTTAGTGTACGTCACTTGCGGTATTAACATGTACTAACATTTCTTATCCCATCTAAACCATCTAGGAGAGTATAAGCAAGATTACCAAGGAACTGCTTCACTTTGAGTCCACCCATCCAAGCAGACTCGTACATGTAGAGCAAAATGCGTGCATTGGGAAAGTCCTTGGCTATCCCTTCCTTGTCGACAGCCCAGTTGAATTTGGTCGTTTCAGACATCCAGCTATTTACTGGATGGGCACCAAGGCCAGGGACAAAGACGATGCTGAAAATGCGTAAGTGAGGAGCTCATGGTGGGTGAGAGCCTCATAGGGCTGAAGTGAAACATACTCAATCTCTGTCTCTTTGTCCTTTTCCGAGCCTGGTTCGGGGTGGAGTTGCATGATCCCCTGTTGAACATCCGCAAGCCCCCTCTTTTGCCTTGGACCAGCAGCAGCATCACCGCTGCTGGCCTTGGCTCGAGTTGTCGACCGACGAAGCGACATGTTGATACTGATCTCACAAAGAAAGTAAGTTCTTTTCCCCTCCTTGAAAAGGGACAACGAACGAACGAACCGTTGGCTCAGAGACCCGTTTGCTTTTTTTATCGTTTCAGCCACGGGACCGACCGGGTAGCGGGCCTCAAGACCATAAAAAGGGTGGTCCCGTCATTAGCGGGTGGCGTTCCTCGCAAATGATTTCCCCCTGTGGGTGAGATTAAATGGAGTCATACGAGCCAAGTGTCCAATGGTTGTGTTTTCGCCCCCAATTGTCTTGGATTCCTTTTCAGCTCGTGCCCTGACCCTTGCTTGATCGGTTGGGGGGAGTTTGTAATTTCCCATTTCTTCTGATTTTCGTTGTGTCCACTGTCCACCAGACTTGCAACCTCTTTCATCCGCTACTACTTTCTCACCCACACCTTGATGATTAAGGTTTAATTCCATCTATCATGGATCTATCTTCTCCTCCATTTACATTGCAAGTTCTTGAGCCGGACTATCATGAGAAGCACATCAAGCGAAGCGAGACTAGCCTACTACCGGCCACAAGTCGCGTCAAGGATGACATCGTTATCCCTCATTCCGACGCAGAGTTTCTTGAGAACGAGCTGCTCGTGAAGCGACTCAACGACATTCATGACCTTCTTTGGATGTGCGGTCGGCCGATGCCCCCTCGGCCACTCCATCACCAACGTCTTCTCTCTCGCGACATTGTCATTTGCGAAGATGTCGCGCTTCACATGGTCTGGTGGAGGAACCGCATCTTTCTGAAGCCGCTGCCCGCTTATCTCCTGGATCCGGACTTTTGGAAAGCCCACATCGGTATCACGGCAGATGCCCATCATATTGACGCGTACCGTGGGAATATCGACGCTTGCGCCCGTGGATTTTTGTTCTCCTACACGGCTTTGATCGCTTATCGCAGCGACTTCCGGATCGCCAAAGAATGTGGTCTGCTACCTGACGCCATCAGCTGGGAAGGCTGGAAGGCCCTGACAGCTCAATTCCTGGAAAACCACCGCTACGACCGGATCAACCCACGATACTGGTACGGCGAACTCCGCCTCAGCCGCCTCAACAAAATCTACAGCTTCCGAAAAGGCTACCTATTCCGCGGCTACTCCAGAGTAGCATCCCACTCCGTCTACGGCGACCTCCTCCGCGACAACTTTTCCGTGCTGGCCGGAATCCTCGGTTACGTCGTGGTTGCGCTGTCAGCGATGCAGGTTGGACTGAGCGTTGAGCGGTTGGAGGGTAACAAGGCTTTTCAGGATACGAGTTATGGGCTCACGGTGTTTTCTCTTATTGTTCCTTTGATAGCGGCTGGTTTTATCTTTTTGTTTGTTCTTGTCATGTTTATTAGTAATTGGAGGGCGACGAAGGCGTATGAGAAGAGGCGGCTTAAGGCGATAGGCGTAGACCACTTCTAGGGGGTGGGATGAGACATCTGGGAACTTGAATAGCATGGAAAGCCCATTCTTATTCACGATCTTCTGGCTCGATCTTCTGGCTCAGTTATCCCATCGAGGACTGGGCTTCAACTATAATAAAGAACACATTTCCAACACCACCATTCTCATTGACATTGCTATCTTCCATCTTCATTCTGTCCCTCCTCCGCGAACCGAAGCACTGATACTCGTCCCGACTCCCTGTTTGCGATTGCGACAGTTGAGCCCGCTGCAGTCGCCTTGCCTCGATATTCTACAGGCAAATAGAGGATGCGAGTGCTGCCTTTGAGAATCCAAGCGCCATCAAGACTCAGGCCATAGCCATGATACCGGGGGCTGTGGGGAGGCTGGCATCGAGCTTCCTTAATTTCAAAATCAGGACCACGAAGACTGTCGGTCAGGTCAATGATACCGGATTTCGTGCAGAGTCGAGACTGATCTTCAGGGCCAAGTCGCCATTCTCCTCCCCACGGCCACGGAAGCTTGATGCTAGGCAGAAGAGTCCCCGTCTTTAGTTTTAGGATTTCAATAGTGTCTCCATGGTAGCCCTGCAACATCAATTCACCATCTGAGAGAAAAGTGAGCCATCTTGGCTGGACATCCAACTCATGACGTAACTCCTGGGTGGTTAGATCCCAAACCTGAATGGAACCACCATGTTTCGCCACTGCAATCAGATTGGAATCGTTTGATAGCGCAATGGTGTCGATAATCCTGTTGTGTCCGGCCTCTTTTGGAAATGGCATTGACAGAGAGGCTATACATCGTGATTGAAAAATGTCCCAGACCTGAACATTATTGCCCACGATCAAGACCAGGCGGTTTTTGTTTACCAGAAATCGATGTCCCCGGATATCGGCATTGATCTCCTGGATGCAATCGCCAGTTGAGAGGTCGTGTATCTTGATGGTACCCTCAACCGATTCCAGCGCCACTTTTTGACCATCAGAAGAGAGGGTTAACTCATGGTAACTGTCGTACGTGCCCAGGCAGTTGCCGTTGGCAGTATCCCAGACACGCAGTTCATCAGGTGATCTTGCGATCAGAAGCTGGCCATTATCTGAGAAGGTGACGCCTTTTTGGAGCAAACTCAGCGAACCTTCAAGTGTCAGGTCATCGGTTCTGGCAGAAATATCCCAGCACCTGACTGTCTTGTCTTCTGTGACTGAAGCAAGATACTTGCCATCCCATGATAATTTTAGATCACAGAGTTTGCTGCCGCTTTCTCGATCGTCTTGCTCAGATGATTTTGATGCGAGGTCCCATTGTGTGAGTGTGAATGAAGAAGTCATGGCCAACAGCTGTGGGCCAGGTAGGAACAACAAGTCGCCCGTGGGATTTGGATTGTAGCCAACATTTATGGTCTGAAGGCATACCCCCCGCTTGTTGCAGATATTGACCGCCCGAAAACCACGGTCCGAGAAGTATGCGAACCGGCTGCCGTCTTGAAGTGACACAACTGAAGGGGCACCACAATCGCTTCGGAGTGTCTGGGTGCAGGCCCTCGCGGCCAAGTCCCAAATCTTGACCGTTTCATCGTGTGAGCCAGAGACCAGAAAGTCTCTAGAAACGAACGCAAGACAATTGACGCTATCATTGTGAGCTCGTGTGCTCCAGATGCAATCACCGCTTGTAACATCCCAGACCCTCATCCCCCCAGAAGAATGGGAACTTGATGCTAACCGCTGACTATCGACCGAGAAACACATCGACGCTTGGTTCTCGCAATCGAGCGTCTGAAGCCGGTGGCCTTTGCTTAGATCCCAGATGATGATTGCCTTGGATGAGGCTGATGCCAGTAGTTTTCCATCTGGGGAGAAGGCCAAGACATTGATTTTGTCCTCGTGGTTTAGGGGTTTCCAAATGGGGCGTCCTGCCTTGGTGTCCAGGACCTCAATTACTCCTATTTCTGTACCCACTGCGAGGTGTTCTCCATTTGGTGCAAAGCTGGCCGTCGTGACCGAACCGGCGACATCTATTGAATGGGCAATGCCCCTCCAGCCAATGTAGGTGACTTCGACAGCATCTTGGTCCAATTCCACAAAAAGCCTTCCGTTGGGTGACATGACCACATTTTCCCCTAAGACGCCAAGCTGCAATAAGTCAAGCTTCAGAACGCAGGCACTCCAGCTTTGTCCTATCCCAGGCTTCATAGCTAGCCAACTTGGCTTCTCGTGTTTGAAGAGTTGTCTTGTCATGCTTCCAGTGGGGCTGAAGACGAGCGCCGAAACATACAGCTGGAGCGGTGCTTCCAAAATCATTTCCAAGTGCGAAGAGGCGAATCGCCAAGCATCGTTAACAAGATCGCCGAGACATGGAACGCTACTATGACGCTGCTAAAACGTTAGACATAACCACTGGTCAGTTTGAATCGTTGCGTACTCACAATCATGTGTCGAAGCCTCTCAATCTTGTCCAATCCTTGGCCCATCAAGCTTTGCAGGTTGAGTGCTTCAAGCCAGTACAAGTATTTCTCTCTGAAGAACTTGTTAATGACCTCGTCATCAGATGTGTCCCTGTCCCCTTGGAGTTGCTCCAGATGGTCGATCCAGTAGAGGATAGCATATTTCAGCGGAGATAGGAGGTCGGGATCTGGTGGCGTGATGTCCTTGACAGAAACCCCCGGGGACTTCAACCCGTAGATATCTCTCTGGAGGACTCTCAGAGCCTCCAATGAGCGTCTGAAGAGAACTCGATGCTGCTCTTGGATGCCAGAAGGGAAAATGGTATCTTTTCCATTGCCAACCAAGAAATCTTGGGCCGACTGGTGCACGAAGTAGATGACATCTTCTTGGATGGTAAGAAATGACCCGCATTCTCCGATGAGATCCTTCAATGCCTCTGACCCATAGGCCTGGAGTCCGGGCACAAGAGTTCGTAACTCATCCAGCGACAGGGGCCGGTACGCGATACAAGCGGTAGCAAGGATCTCTCGGCAGAGCTCCGAGTACTCCGAGTCCACGATCTGCTCGAGCATGCGCTTGTACAACTCGTTGAGTCCGGTGCGGAGATGGTCGAGCTTGTCCAATGTCTCCCATGATTTGACAACCGGGCGAGCGAGCTCTTTGCACACCAAGGCCGCCCATAGGAACGTGTCGTTTGCACCGATGAGAAGTCTGTCAAGGACAGCCTTTTTCGTTTTCTCGTCGTACCCCTTGATCTGTGCCAGCTCGTCAGTTTTGTATCGGACAAAGGTCTCTACGGCCCGGGATATGGAATCCTTGTTCAACTCGAGGGGAACCGCGATCTTGTCAGCAGACCGGAATTGACTCTCAATGACGGGCCAATTACGGCTCGATACAATCCACTTTGCATTGAATGACCCCGACAGTTCAATGATCAAGTCGATGAGCTCTTCCCTCTCAGCGACGCCGTCTCTTTGGTAAGAGCACTCGTCCAGGGCGTCGACAACCAAGACAACATCTTGCAGGCATGGCTTTTGAAGCATGCTCTCCAAGATGGCTTTGAGGCTGAAGAAGTCCTCGAAGCACATCTTGCCCTCCATATCGTATGCTTCTCGAACACAGGGCATTAGTGTTGGCTGTCTTTTGCAAAGAAACCATACGAGACCGCGGAGTACCGAGATGGCGCTGCGAAGATGGTCCTGAGTTGCCTGACAGAAAAAGTACGACAAAGGCTGTGCGGACTCCTTCTCTAGCTCATCGATTATGCCGCAGAGCAACATGGTCTTGCCCTTGCCAGGGTCACCCTTGATCCAGAGCAACCGACGATCAGGGTCTGTCCGGAACCCACAAAAGTCATCATGGTCAAGAATCCATCGGTATGAATCCTTGAGGAGACCGCCCTTTGTCTTCTCCAATCTCTGCTTATGCGTTTCCGGGTTGACAATGTGTAGGTCCCTAAGACACTCGTTGTCTTTTTCGTCATGGTGCATCTTCAACAGGCCTTGAGTCTGCTCCTTCACAGCTGACTCGACCTCTCCCACAGCCGATGTTACTGCTTGAACATCTAGACGAATGTGTCCCAACTTGTTGTCGATGCAAGCAAGTCGGGATTTGAGAACTTCGGAGTTCTTTTGTTTGATCTTTTCACGAATGGCCTCCTCGGCCTTCTTGATCGAGTCGACCTTGTCCTGCCAGTCATCAATCTTGACAAGGTCCCTTACAAGAACAGCAGCCCACTGCTTGTTGTACAAGCAAACACTTTGCATCTGGTACACAAGTAGTTTCTTGTACAGGCTGACGATGTGCTTCTCAAGCAGTTCCTGCAGTTTCGTGGTGGATTCGTCGGCTCCATCGGCATCGAGAAGATCTGATAACTCCCAATACCACTGGACCGTCTCAAGGACGTGTTTAATGCCATCCCGATTGATGCCTGGCTCGGTAACCGGGTTTGTGATGATCTGTCCAGATCAGTTGGGGCCCATTGTGTATCTGAGAAAAAGCCAGTACTCACCTCCATACATGTTGTGATGCCCACCCAAGCAACCGCGGCAGTCGGCTCAGACTTGACCGCCAACGCCACAAACTCCTTGATATTCTTGATGGGTTGCATTCCCTCCTTGATCTTCTCTTTGATGTTGGACGCTCTTTCGGTCTTTTCCAGTCCTTTGTCGACTAGCTGCTTCATCTGGTCTTGCCTAGCACCTGCATCTTGCTTGATCACGTTGGTCATGCCCCCATCTAGTGGAGAAGGGTCATGGTCATCAAACTGGGCAGAGAGGATCTTTTCGTAGGCCTCGACTAGGCTTGGCTCATCTTCTTTAGCCTTGTCGTAGGCGCTATTCCAAATTCGCGTTCGAATTGGATCCTTCGGGGCCGGAATGACCTGAACCGCCGGTGACACTTGAGGTTCTGGAGTGATTGGTGCTGGGGTGGATACTGAGGTGCCAGACTGAGACGGCGCTGGCGCATCCTGGCGTGTCCCACCCGCTGGAGATGGTGATCTGCTGCTGCGTTTGGATCGCAATGCTTGGAGCCATTTAGGCTTCATGGTTGCCACAAGGGTTTCTGTCTTTGCACTAGAAGAAAAGGAATGCCACAGATGATTACAAGCCGAAGAAAACGATGCGGGGTTTTCAACCAACAGTTCCCAATGCGGTTTTTCAAGAATCAGGCTGTGAAGTCCGTCGCTTCGAGCAGCCACAATTTTGGCCACCCAATAATAGAACTAATAGTGGATCTAAACGCTGCATTTCTGAAATATGATTCGAGAGGCGGCCAACCGACAGCTTCAATGTGCAACCTATCAGGCCTTCAACGTGTCTCTGCCCATCTTCGGCATGTTTCGAGTGTGGCTCGTGTGCGTAGGCAACACCCAGTCCTCGAGGGAGGCCTCAATCTGACTGCATGGGGCTGCGTAAGAGGCCGGGTTGAGCCGAGCCTGATATTTGAAGCATCACAATACATAGTATTGAGATGATAGCTGTAAAAAGAAGCTGCTTGACTGCTGATAAGATAAAGAGGAACGGGAAGGAGATCCATTTAAGCTTAAAGCATATTCGCACTAAGGTTCCCGAGGACACGTGCAAACCGTTAGAAACTTTCCACTGACTTCAAAAAGAACATTCCCTGCTTTCAATGATCGCTACGTAGATATTTCATGACGAGTGGCTCACGGGTAGTATGACTGGTGGTACTTGCAAGACCCATCGCACTCCAGAGACGCAAAAAGAAAACTTGATCACGCTGGGGATCGAACCCAGAATCTTCTGATTCGTAGTCAGACGCCTTGCCATTGGGCCACGCGACCGATGCGTCGAGGATTCAATATTTGCATTCAGGAAGCGTCGCGAGGCAGTCCAGTCACACTTGGACTCGTTCACACAGCCGGGGGGTTAACTACGCACTCAACTGTCAGGACACGAGACTTGGAGGCAGTTCGCACCAACAGTATCACGACTCTAGAAAACCAACATGTTTGATCTGGACTACTACCATCATTCCTTCTTGACTAACCTCACCACTCCAACGCTCCCTTGTCTTTACCACAAGCAACCCCAGAACAGAAACCCATGTCCACCTCCGTCACACCCTTATCCCCACGCAAAACCTGCTGAGCAGGCCGAATCTCCTTCTTGGCCGCTTCCTCAAGTTTATGATGCTGATTCAAAAACTTTCTGACCTGGCTTTGGAAATACAAAGGACCCTGCTCCATCTTGGGGTGCATCTCCCCGTTGATGAAGACACCGGCGTTGAGGTTTTTTTGAGCGTTGTTGCACAGCCACTTATCTTCACTCAGGATCCTCTTGAACATCTCATCGATTTTCTTAAAGTCGGCGTCGCTGGAGTCCTTGTGTCGATAGACTTCGTATTCCATAGAGCAGTGGTTAGCCGACGTTGGGACACATCTCATCATGTAGAAGAAATGTGGTCTACGCTAGTTAGATGCGTCCTAAAAGCGGATATGTAGTACTTACGAGACAGTCATGCATGCGTTGGGGAAATAGTAGTTGCTGACAATCTTCAGACCCTCCTCTTCTTGCTTTGCTGAGGTGTTGGCAAAATGCTCAATGTTTCCACCCTTAGGATCAACTTTGTAGGCCGAGAGATCCGCAACCGAAGCCGCGTCGGGATGTGCCGTCTTGCAATGATAGCATTCATTATAGTTGTCGGCCAAGGTCTTCCAGTTGTAGTCACCGCTCATCTCCCAGGTATGGTCAAAGTGGTAGTCCTCAAAGTTGAAGGACTCATGTCGTGACATTTGGTCAATCTTGTTGAAATCATGAGACCAGGCTTCGGGCTTCTTGGAGGCGTCTAGGTTCACCCAGATGAAACCCTTCGCATCATCGTGGACATGGATTGGAAAGAGACCATTGTTAGCTTTGTCGAACCCTTTCATGTCGAGATATCCGGGTGCCTTGGCCAGTTGACCGTTCAGGCCATACGACCAACCGTGATATTTGCACGAGAGCACACTCGACTGACCCTGTTCCTTGGTGACGATTGGAAACGCTCTGTGTCGGCAAATGTTGTGGAAACCGTTGATCTTGCCATCCTTATTCTTGACGAGAAAGAATTGGAAGCCAGCTTCTTCGTATCGTATCCACGAGCCGCTTTCTGGGAACCGGAGCTTATGCGTCACCAGGATCCATTTCTTGGAGAAGATGGCTCTTCTTTCGAGCTCGTAGATCTCTTGTGAGCTGTACCAAGAAGCTGGCAGTGCCCGTGTCGTAGTGATGAAAGAGCTTCGCCCGGCTGCAATCTTCTGGGCGGAGATGGCTTTCTTGAGAACCTTGACTACCAAGGCAATGACGGTAGCAAAAGCAGCGATGGCCGAAAGGCTACCGCTATCGAAAGAAAGGGACGCGGTGGGAGTCATGGTGGAAGGTGGTAGTAATTGGAGGTGGCGATGTCTTGTTGTCGATGGTGAGTTGATTTACCTGCAACTCAGGCATTGAACGACAGGGGCCTTTTATGTCCCATATCGACGTAGATAGGCCGAGGAATTCGTATCAATTGCAGGCCTGTGAGTCGTGGAGGCATCATCATCCCGGTCATGTGAGCGGAAACTCAGTCTCGAGGGATACGAACGCATGTTAGAGGATGGACTCGCACGGAATAGCCGGGTAGAATCCGTGTGAGATCCCCAAGGATGGCTGGAGCCCACTAATGATGGCTATTGGTTCTCTATGGTGATAATAACAAGATGAACGAGGTCCCTAGACAAGTCACCAGTTGAACCAGCTGCGCAAGTTGCGAGTGCAACAATAGACGGTGACACGAGCTCATGAAGTCTTCATTATTAGATTAAGTTTTGCAAGATTAAGTCAGGAAACTGAATCTAACTCTCATCTTTCCTTATGTGTCCATCAATCTGTATAGCTCACAGATTACTCATGTCCCACCAATCCAAATCAGTAATTGGGTTCGTGCTCATACGCATCATCTGCTCCCAAGGCCCCCACAATAGATCTAGACTGTCCCTATCATACCCCATCTCCTCGATGGAGGTGGAAGTAACTCCCTGTCTTTGCTCCTGTAATGGCTGTCTCGTCCGCGGCTCCGTAGTGGGACAATCCGATCGTGATGGCAACCATTCCGGAGGCGAAGCATAGTGCGCTGTAGACTCCCTCATGTCGGTTGGAGAAGAGTGTATCTCAGACTCATTCGTCCCTCTGTATTCGTCATCATTGAACCCAGTTTCACAGAGGTCTTTGTCGTTGGATGCTTCACTGGGGTAGGCAGGGAACTGTGAAGCGGCTATATCCATGATCATCCACATCAATGACCTTTTCGCTGCAACCGGAGTTACTTCCGCTTCGCTCCCGTTTGAAACGCTAACGAGATCAATAAAGTGCTCCAAGGCTCGTGACTGTCATGAATGGTCAGCCAAAGACCTGCTTCAAGGGTTGAGCGGGGACCAACAATTGACACGCACACTGGCCAGTGTGCAGCCATCTGGATAATGAGTCCCTGACAAATCTCCAAGTTCCCTGTTGCCGAGTTTTTCAGACCATCATCGTTGCTACGAGTCCAGTATAGATGGAGCGTTCCAGCAATTGCAGCCGCCTGAGCAAAGAACGGGTCTGCCAGCTCGAGGCCCTTCTCGTTGGCAACTCTTATCAGTCGGGAGATCCATGTGCAATGTCGGAGAGCCTTCTCGAATGACCCTCTCCAGAATGTATTTGAGCCTAATCTCTGTTTGGAAGACTCGGGTGAGTATAAAAATGGGTGATTCAGGACGCAGTGGATTGCGTGGTAGGTGACTTGCAGCCTGAGCCATGGCAGCCAGTCTGATCGGTTCTCTCGAACCTCTTGAGGGGAGCGTTCCGGGAACTTTGCCATGTTATAACTCAGTGAGACAGGGAACGATGTCTCAAATTCCAGAAGGTCCGAGCATAATGTCGAGTAGTCCGAGCTCGGTTGCCAGGGAGCTGTGATGGCATCCTCAAAGCATCGCGATATGTAGAGCCTGACGGCTCCCCATAGACTGCTAATCCTCACAGAGTGTGACCAAATATGGGGAAGAGTCTGCTCGGTCTCAGGTCGGGTTCGTTGCGGAAACGGTGAACAGCTCACGGAAGCCTTCCATGATTGAGCAGTCGAGTAGTTGGGGGATTCCGCGTCCGTAGCAGATAAGGGAACGAGTACTGGCAGGCCGTAGCATGCATCTATAAGATTGATGCTCCAAAACAGTTTCGAATAGCCTTCGGCAGTTGACGAGTTGGTCTGACTTTGATGCCCGAGAGTCAAGTACTGCAAAATGTTCTTTGCCAGTGTGGTATTAAGACCGGCTAGGGGTACGTCACCAGCTATGTAGAGTTAGTAGGTATCATGGTGTTAGCAACGGTTACCTACAGAGGAGATTGAAAAACGCCAGGAGACAAAGGGCCTGAACACTCTGCAAGTCAACACTTCCTTCGGCAACCTTGAGCATGATCAGTCTTCGGGCGGTGTTCCCGTAAGATACTGGACTCCTCAAGCCAGCGTCGGAGAACACGGACTCATCATAGGTCACGCTCAAGGCCAAGATGATACAGATGAGTTCCACGCTCGAGTCTGGCGTTGGTGGCGACTCTTTCTCAAACAACCATAGCGGCTGACGATGTATCCGTGTAAAGTAGATATCAATTGCCCTTGTGATAGTCTCCCTTGATAATCTGATGCAAGCATATTAGATAGAGTCTAATGGAGCGGAAGTGAACTCACAACGATGTGGGGGATGCATAGAATGACGATGGTAAAGATGCGAATGTGGTCGACCCACCAGCGGCTGAACAGGGTGTAATATCTCCTGTCCCCAGCGGCCTATAGTGCATTAATTCAGCATATTCCTAGTATCCACTCGTGTCCCACTCCATATGCGATGCCAGTCTTAACATACTCTACCCTGCTGATGATCCTATCGAGCTTTTCTTCAAGCTGGGTAAGACGGTTCGCCTAATGCCGTCAACGGGAGTTCAGTCACCAACAGTAAGAGCAAACTATACCACTCTGGTCTCAACTCCCGCTACAGCCTGTCCATTGTACTCTCCATCGGCATAGCAGCATGCTTGTCCCAGTCGGGTGCAAGCTGAACATCTCGGCTTCTGACCCGGACAGCGTATCTTCTTTCGCCTGCAATTATCACAAGCTTGGGAGACGCGCCTGTAATTACGTGCTCTTCGTGTATTCATAGTGTCATCTGTTCGAACGGATCAATTTGAAAGTGCAAATAGTGAAAGCATATTCTGGTGGTTGAGGGGGTGGACGGAGATTCCGGTCATGTGACCGGGATGAATCCGTCTCGGTCCCGATCGGACATGCCAACGCCAGTGGATTGACGTATAATGAACTGCTTATTGGTCATGGAATGCGGTTATCGTCCTGCATCTTTCAACTTCAATATGAGAGAAAGTTGCGGATACCCTCATCAGGTAGAGTTGCAAATCCATGGCTCTTGTCCGACAGGGTTTGAACACGACGGAAGCTATCCCGACCGGGGACCTTCGGAGGCATCAAAAGTGTGACACGACGATTTCAAGCAGGATATCTCAAAGAGATAGTCAACTAGTCTACATCGCGGTCGGCCGTAACCACATCGCAGAATGTCACGAGCGGTTCGGCGTTGACACGGGATCCCCGCCCGGGCCGAAGTGGAGACGGAGCGGGGACGGAGTGTTCCAGGCCGGAATTTTGTATCGGAGATTCAGGGACAGGTGACGGTGTGCGTGCGATACTGTATTTGGCCCTCGCACAACTTCAATTTCGGTCTCGCTAAATAACCCTCATAGGAGTGTAGTAGGTATTGAGAGACTATCTGCGTCTCCTGACACATTGAATACCTACGTCAAGATGAGCATATCCACCAGCTTTCCACCCCCTAGCCGGAACTCCAAGCACCTACACCCGTCAGGGTGATTCAGGCTCCGACGTGACCGACCACTTCTGGCCAGTATGTGGCGCTCTGATCTACGTCATCAGCAAGAGCGCACCGGGTTTAGTTTTCCTTAAGGCTGGATCCCTCGACGACCTGAGTCTGAACGACATCAGGTTCAGGCCTCGTGTCGAGATTTACTGCAAGAATAAGTATTGCTGGCTGTCTGCTGTTGAGGGCGCGGCGGCTTTTGATGGAGCCATGCCGGCTTAGACTGGCCCTAAGAACTCTAGGAGATAAACTTGTAATTTTATAAAAACTTTTGGGCCTTCAAATTAAAGATATATCACGCCCTCAGTTGATGACACGCCGCCTCAAACTATGGGCCCTGGCGGTGACCTCAACGCTCCTTGTTGTCATTGTATCCGTACTCATGCTTGATCATGGCATCAATAATCTCATTTCCCTCCTCGATGCTAGTCGGGTCCACTACCGGCCGCCTGTCAGCGATGCTTGAAGGGGAACTTGTTCTCTGAACTCACTTCCAAGACCGTAGCTGGCCTGAAAAGTGGGGCGGTCTCCCCAACCATCCTTGACGACTCTGTACCGAGAGGGGGGTTTGCTACCAGAGCTGGCGGCGCCTGAGCTCGAAGTGGCGGAGCTGGTGGTGCTTTGACCATTCGTCGATTGGTTGGTTTGTTGAGAAGGCATAATGGCGGAGGCAGCAAGTTGACAGAAGAAGACAATTAAGGACTCGAATGTCACGACACAGATGTTGAAGGGACAGCTTTATCAATGACCCATGTGCCTCCTAAGCTCAACTGGGCTCGGAATAACATTCTGCCGGTCTCGCGGTTACACAGGACCAGGCTGTGTCTTGCTGACGTGTCGCTTTGACTATTTACTCTCAACGAAATCAGAGAGGGGAAAGGCTGATGAGAGAGTTTAAGGAGAAATTACATCGAGAGGTCGAAATGGTCGCGAGAGAGGTTGGTGATGCAATGTCTAAACAATCCATCTCGGGGTTGGGTCTGTTACGAGTAGTGACTACTAGGTAGGCATCAAGGGCCCTATGCCTTAGGCGTAGCGTGCAAGGCAATAATGGAAGTGACTGATTCGTCCTGTTACGTTTGGTGGTACTTGGCAAATTCTCACTTTGGTGCTTGGTCAAGGGCTCGAAGGGGTGGTGGGGGGAGGCCTCTGAGCAACCCAACTCTCACTTTGGTGCAATAACTCGTTGGCTGTTACATGTTGGACGCCACACGAATGCAGATGGCCAGCAACGGGCGAAGAAGTAAGCGGCAGGTGAATGAGCATTGGGCGACGATGAGCAACGGGCGAATGAGCAGGAGGCGAATATAGCTCTCAATGCAGAGTGCGTATCTGCCTAAGTGATTTAATTATCTAACGCTGCTGGCCATTCAACTTCAGGGGCTCGATTTCTTTTGGCAGATCCAACAACTTTTCGCGTCCCAAGGCCCCCTTTTCAGCTCTAGGTTCAACCAGTTCCGCTGTCAGTTATTTCAACCCTTCCTGCAGCCGCTACTGGCTGCATTTCGAACTGAGCGAGTGCTGCCCCTGCTCGCGGCGTTTAGCGAGAGCAGAATATGCAGCCACTTCACAGCTGCTTTGCGCAATCACAAAATGATGGACGAGAGCCTGATGGGACATTGGGCCAATAGCATCAGAGGCCAAGGCATTCAATAACGCGTGATTATGCAATTATCTCGACTGGGTTGTCAAAAGCAGGCTGCGAGAAATTGGTCCAGTTTTTGAACTTTTCCCCTCAAATTATTTTTCGTGAGAAAGCAATCAACATGATGTTGAGCGCAAACATTCACTTCCCACCGGCGCTGCTGCTCCTCCTTATACGGGGAGTGGCAGCCGCCGAAGGCTCGACCGAGTTTACAATGAACCTCTTTACCGATATTGCTCCGTAAATCATGTCTTCTGCCATATGTGTGCCGTCTGCTGATCTCTTGCTACAGAATACTTGCACTGTTTGGAGAGCAATTTGCCCAACAGTATCTCAGCCAAAGCTTCACTTGGCTCGATCACTTGATCTTTGCCTGCGTTCCGCTCGGCATCATCACTGCACTTTCGGGAGCCATTCGAACTCGCGGTCCCAGACTCGCCCGTTCATTCATCGGCCGTGCCCGAGAGAACCTAGCCACTGTCGAAATTGGCCTCATGTCATCGGTATCCCACGAGGTATGTGAGATGTTCAACGGAAGTGGCATCATTCGAACAATGGGGCGATGTACACTCGCGCAGATTTTGATCTTTCCGGATGAGTATGATGCTGCTGCTCAGAGTGGCACCTCGGATGATCCGTCGTGCGGTATTCATACGCTCCAAACAGCACTCCAGTCCCAGACAAGGGAGAGACCTCTTATGATTTGCTCTAGTAAGTTTGCAATGGTTCACTCCAGAGGCGTCATTAGAAAGCTAACAGGTGCCTTCTCAGAATATCAAGGGAAAACCTATCAACAACTCCGGAGACTGTTGAACCCCGGAAATCTGGCACCAAGGTACCCGTACGTTCAAACGGAAGCGTCGTTCGACTTCAAATGCCCACCGAATCTTCAGCTTAACGTCTCTACCGGCCACTCTTCCCGCTCAAGAAAAACTGCCGAGCTATTATCTGCTTCCATCACGGCAGTTGCTCTCCAGCTCTTATTGCTTGCCATAGCCGCGGTTGTGGTGTACCATGACCGTACTAGCAAGGCCGTTCGGTATGAGAACAACTTGTACGGGTTTCTTTGCTACGTTATTGGATCTGGACTTCTCTGTGTTGGAATGGCCATCTGCTCTGCTGCGATTGAAAGTAGCACCGACGAGTTTATGTGGACGCCCTGGACAGAAGAACACCGGTCAAATGATGAAGGAAACTTACCACCAACACGCAACCCATACATCATGTGGATTCAACAACCTCAAAGCGTTGGTGATCAGACTTTCGATGCTTATGCTATTCTTGGAGGCTCCAAACCCTATGTCCTGACATCGTCCCGCAGCCGGGATCTTTGGACTGCGGACACTTCGCACCAGAAGCCTGGTGATGTAACACAAAGAAGCAGGAGGAGGTGGGAGACTGTCACAATGATGGGGGTCCTCCTCGGCACTGCGGGATTCATCGTCCAATTCATCGGTCTACGAGGGCTCCCATGGCCCGTGGCCGTATCCCAACTCCTAGCTATCCTCATCATGGCCCTCGTCCGAGCTCTGATTCGGCGAGGAGTTGGGGTAATCCCCTTGGCTTGTGCAGCGCTACCAGCCTACGAACTTGACTTTCTTGCGACCAAGATCGTCTTTTACCCCAACTTTCGCGAGTTCAAAGATGGGAATCCATCCAACAAGGACTTGACAAACAAGGCCTTGAAGGAGGTATGCCGATGGGAGGTCATGACACCAAACAAGGACCGAAGATTAGCACCATGCACAGAAAATGGAGGAAACGAGACAGAAGCAGACAAAGATTCTCGAGATCGAGAGTCTCAGACTAGTTCTAGCCAACAACTAGTCAAGGTTCGCGAGCGACTGGGAGACCTGTGCAAGTGGAAAACAAGTATGTCTGAGACGGCAGTGGCGTTAACGCAGTTGATCGAACACTTCATGACCATTTTCTTCGACAGACGCCAAGTTGTGGAAGAACCATCAGACAAGATCATGTGGGCCACCAAGACTACCGATTACTGTGATATTGGAAACGGCCAGATTGAGGAGACAACGGTTGTCATTGAAAGGAAGAATGGCAAATGGGTCGCCGAGTTGGGAAAGATCGAGGCGATTCTGTCACTTTGGATGGCAAGCATCAAGGCGCGACAGCTTGACATGGAGGATAACGATACAACTGACCACCGCTTGAGGATTGGGGACTGGAGACGATCCAGTGGCGCCAAGGTCAAGTTTGACAGAATTGTTGGCGATGGCCGGCTCCGCACTGGCCGGTTCCGCACTGGCCGGCTTTGCACTGGCCGGCTCCGCACTGGCAATGACTCATTTGTGCGTGACATCTCCTGGTGGGTTTGGGATGGTGTCGTCTCGTCAAATGAACACGGTTGGCTCAATTACTCAGTGAGAAGGGAGCCGTCAGATATCATCATAGGGTTCGATACACCCACAAGCGGTTAGATTCTGGGGCCATAAACCAACTCATGGATGCCATGGTCGCTAACAGGTTTCAGGAAAGCGACGACCTCCTCGTGGACGTACTGAGAGATTGAGCCAGTCGTCAACTGCAACTCTACCATCAATCATGGCACAGCACCTCTTCACAAGTTTCATCTGGGCAATCTCAAAACACTTGCCAAAGAATTCCCTCCACCAGGGAGATACGAATATCCGTGATTTCGTCCAAGTCGACTCGGCGACCAGCTTCGACCCGGACAACATATTCGACAAGTGGCGTCAACTCAATCTCAGCCATTGTCGACTTGCGAGCGTTGTGAAAGAAGGAGAATCATTAGGGCTTGGAACAGCAACCGATCTTCTCTTATGCATGATCCCGGCACTGAGGTTCCGGGATTTGCTCCCAAATGAGGCAATCTTTGGACTGATGCCATCAGTTTTAGAAGGAATTCAACAATATGGGTGGAAAGCAATGTCCAAGCTATACGCCCGGTTGTTACGCCTCTGCAGCAATCACGATAGCGAGCATTTTGCGACAGCGACATTGGTGGAAACCGTCGAGTTTATACTCCTTGCCTCACCGAGCTACGATTTGGTGGACAGGATCAAACCCCTCCTACATGAGATGACTAAACGTTTCCCAGAAACGCTTAGGCAGCTCGCAATAGGGTATCATTTACAAAATCGAGGTCACAAACTCTGCGAGGTCTTTAAGCGTTGCGGGTTTCGCAACACTCTTCTAAAAAGCATGTTACTAGATCAGGACGCTGTTGGAGAGCAGGAACTTGCTACTTTTGGAAAAGCCTGTGGGTGGGGCAAGATGCACTATTTTGTTGTTGACAGAGGTGCTCAACCTCTGGGATGGTCGCTTTGTAGGTTCTACCCGGCTGGACATGTCCCCAGCATAGGAACATGCTCTAAGACTGACCGCCTTAGTCGACGACCTGGGCAAGCCCGATGTTCTCGGATGGACACCATTGCACTATGCTGCAACCATAGCCACCGAAGAACGCTCTGTGATCAGGATTTATTATGGCGGGGCTATACGGAAAAGAATGGCATTTTCATGTCTGGACAAATCTCAGCGGAGTCCTTTTCACGTTGCGGCGTCCTCTGGCCATAGAACATTTCTTGAAGTATGCATCGATCAAGCCAATGCGAACGACCTTGAAGCTACCCTGCTGAAAGCCGGATTGGACGGCAAGACGCCGTTACAACTAGCCGTGGAGGGGCAACACCTGGACTGTGTTGAGCTGCTACTCGAGCACTCGGCGTCTGGTCAAGGTGATATCTGGGGACGAACCCCAATGCACCTCGCAGCTCTTGGGCGGAGCTATGTGATTGGAAAGAAGCTGTTGGCTCACTTTCCTGAGCCTTTGCAAGTAGACCAACTTGGAAGTACGCCATTGACTTACCTTTTCAGGAATGAGAATGATATGGCAGTGGACCAGGGTCGTACCTACTTTGCCAAAGAGCTCATGGCAACATGGACTACGGCTAAGACCGACGATGGCAGCGGAAACTCGCTCCTTCACTATGCGGCTGCATTCTCGGATGAGAATGAAATTGAGAATCTCGTAAAAGAGGTTAGAAACGTCAATATCTCAAACAGACAAGGCCAGACGCCACTTCATCTGGCCGTTCTTGAGGGGAGGACAGTCGCCGCACGGAAGCTGGTCAGTCTGGGGGCCCAGGTCGAAAGCGTCGATGACAGAGGCTGGAGTGCCTTGCATTACGCAGCGAACTGCCGATATGCCCAACCTGGTCTTGTATCCTTCATTTTGAAGACCAAAAAGGATGCAATCAACCTGGCGGACAAGTCAGAAAAGACGCCCTTACACCTGGCGGCTGCGGCGGACAATGCGTCAGTTGCAATGCTGCTAGTCTCCGAGGGCGCCGAGCTTAGTGCTCGTGAAGAGGGCAGAGACACGCCACTATGGCTGGCGTTGAGAAATAACCGGAAAGAGACAATTGACGGGCTGCTCTCTTGTGACGGAGCAGTCGACACCTGCAACCAGACTGGCCAAGATGGTTTCGAGCACATTGACGTCGCTATCAGACGTTGCAACACAGAATGTCTTGAAGCCGTGCTTCTACACGCAGCCACCACCCTACCAATGCGAATCTATGGCCTGAAGGCCATGCTCATCAATGGCCGCACCTGGGAACGTGGCGATGCGGGCCTGTTTGATGATGTCTTTCAGAGTATTCCGGAGCAGCACCTATCGATTCTAGACCTGGATGAGCTTATCCATATGTTCCCTCAAACGAAAAACAGCCAAATTCTTCATAAAGCATTCGATTCTAGACGCCACGCTCCGAATTCTCTAACAGAAGACCCGTGGGCCCTCCACTTTCTTGCCCGGAATGGCGATACATCCATTCTCGCGCAACTGCTCGACGCTGGAGCAGATGCTTCGCGCTTGGACAAGGATAACTGGATGCCATCGGACATCGCTGACAGATACGGACATGCCGCTGCGGGGGACCTTTTGAGGGAACATCTGGCCAAAGGCGGAGGTAAACCTCTCAACAAACCCTCGTATCGCGTCCCAAAGATCATCCGGGATGTCTACCATGAATTTGACCTAACTCAGTATGGCTCCGACAACGCATCAAGACCAAAGCAGAGTGAGAGGTCCCAAGCGATTCTAATGTGCTGGACTAAACTCAAATAGTCAGGTTTGTGGGTACGTTTCTCGACACGGGACTCACCCACGCCGTCTTCCGTACCCAAGAGTGTATTCCACCGAACGTTAGCGAGTACTCCTTCACAGCCCGTCAAAGATTATATAATTGGTTCGTATATCTCTAGGAGTCTTCCTACAACTTCAATACCCTCATGATGATCCTGCTCAAAATAGCAACTAAATATCACGTAGTCTATTCTCCATCGGGTTCTGTAACGCTGACCTACGTTATGACAAAATACCTGGGACTTACCCTGGTTCTTGGTCCTATGAGCACGGGCGACTGAAAGGGACATTCACTGTTTGGGCACTGGGAGAGAAGGAAGCCCAAAGTCATACCATTCCCATTGACCGACACAAGGGGGATCTAGGATGCGGACTGGATATGTCGACAGGGGAAGGTTACGTAACACTCAATGGAGAGCGGCTGAACTCAGGCAAGCACCATATTTCACAGCAAATTTATCGACGGAGTTAATTTTGAACTTAGGGACTCTCTTTGACAAGCACAAGTTCTTTCACGGCAAGATTTACCCTTGTGTGGCCTTCTCCCCACACGATTACGGAGACCGGCTAAAAGCTGATGTCACTCTGCCTGCTCTTGAGGAGGGCTGTTTAGTTATTAAGTGACGTTTTCATAGGCGTTACTGACCTTCATTCAGGAAAACTGGTTCAACTAGTTTGTTGGGCTCGGTGTTTCTTTTTGCCAAACTATAAAAGCTGCATGTCGTAAATAGATTTCAATACTTCTTCCTCCCTTGTACCATCCTTTGAACTGTAATTCAGACGATATTTTCCATGTGCCGGCTTCTTCTTAATGGCCATGCCATTGTGCTTATCAGATCGTCATGACCGGCCATGAAGTTGTAGCTTACATAACTAGCTAACTTGCATAAATCGCCGTGAACTAGGTATTCTGCCTTGCTGCCTGTGCGCCCCACTCGGTCACAACTTGGCTTGAACGATTACGTTGCGTGAATAGATCGCCACCTGCTTGACCATTAAGATAAAGAGGATCAAGTCTCCTCTCTTGAAGGAAAGTCGAAAACTCGGCATCTCAATATGTCAACCGTTACTTCTCACCTGCCCTTTGCCTCGGTCGTCTCTGAAGCCGAAGGCACCGACGTCGAGGACACTTACCTCTCCCTCGACAGTCGACAGATCCGACTTTTAACGCTCGAACCTGGGGAATACGGCGACGAGATCGTGGGACATCTCGAAATAGTCGACCTTAAAGACGAGCCTATCTTTGAAGCTCTATCTTACTGTTGGGGAGACAGAACTGATGTCTGCGAGATCACTGTCGATGATCATAGGGTTTGCGTTACGAGGAACTTATACAGGGCTCTTCAGCGACTGAGATATGAGACCGTTCCTCGTCAAATCTGGGCCGATGCTATCTGCATCAATCAAGAAGATGATGTTGAAAAGGCACGCCAGGTCAACATGATGCGGGATATCTTTACCAGAGCTTCCACGACCACGCTCTTTATCGGCGATTACGAAGACGATACGACATCTTCCACACCATTTAGCACTGATGTTGAGCCTGGAAGTCAAGCCGGAGTCGAGAATGCGATTGCCCTCATCCGCAAGTTGGCTGATGATCATCATGTCTTCTACCTCGACTTCAAACTCGATACCGACTCTTTACCAGACAAGTCATTCCAAGTCTGGTACAAGGCCACAGAATGCATACGCTCCCTTGTTACTCAACCTTGGTGGTCCCGCGTGTGGACCGTTCAAGAAGCCATCCTCCCAGCTGATCCGACCGTGCAATACGGAGCCATCAAGTTGAGTTGGATGGTCTTCAGCCAGGCTGTGAATAACTTGGCGATGCACTTTCAGAGAAGATGCTGCAAAATGAAGGTCCGAAACGACTTGGCTGAGGAGCCGCCCATTGTCACCTTTTACAACAAGGTTATGGCTGTTGACCGACGAAGATATCATAAACTGCCACTGAATATACTCTTGGGCAGATTCGCTGATCGCAAAGCGACTGACCCCAGAGATATGATCTACGGGGTCCTCGGATTGGCGCATGATGATGCTGTCGCAGCGGGCATCGAGGCTGATTACACCATCGAGACGGTGCAGTTGTATGCACAGATAGCTCGCAAACTGATACAGCTACACGGGGATCTCCGGCCGTTTATGCAAGTCTATCACTTTCATGGAGATCGTCTACCTGGACTACCATCATGGACCCCGGATTATTCTCTCGGTGGGGATTGGCAATACTACTCGGTCGCTTTATTGTACGTTCAAGACATTTGGAAACCCGTCGACATGGCACCATTCAAGCCGCCCACTGGTGACAACCCTTTGGAGCTAGACGTGTCTGGAATCCTCTTCGACGACGTCATGGCTGTCGGCGATACAGTGACAGCTTGTCCGAACGGGCAGATTATGGATGTGTTTGACAAATGGATTGACCAAGTTCGATCTCTCGGATACTGGAGTACACAGTACCTTACTGGAGAGGGCACATACGAGGACAACATGTGGATGATACTCTGTCGTGGTCTGATCTGGCTCAACTCACATGACTACCGAATGGCAACCCACCAAGACAGGCAGCTCGTGGAAGATGAGATTCCTACAATTCCAAACGGAAGGCCAGTCAACATTGATCTACAGCTATTGTATTATCAGCGCTTCTTTATTACACGCAAGGGCTATATGGGTTTGGCATCACCAGATGTTCAAGTCGGAGACACGATCCATGTCTTGGTTGGTGGCAATACGCCTTTTGTTATGAGAAAGACTGGACAGGATCTTGGCGGACGAACCAACTGTTTCTCTCTCATTTCTGCGGCCTTTGTCCATGGCATTATGCAGGGCGGTCTGATACACAAGGAAGAGCTGGAAACATTTACACTTGTCTAGTCTCTTTCTTCATACAGAGTCCGTCGAATAACACGAAATACCCAGACTTGAGCGGAATCTAACACACGACATGGACCGCTGCAGGCAGCTTGAGTACATCTTTGATGACCAAACTTTGGCGACCAGATACTTCTCAATCCGGATCCTAGCAAGTATTGATACCCTCCTGAATTATTTGACTCTTGTTATCTTGCCTTCAAAACTCCCATTGTTTCATCAAAGTGTTGTCCTCGATTTCCTTGGCAAAGTTGACCAGGTGCGTCGAGTGACACCAGGGCTTAATCTCCTCCTCCTTCCGAATAGTGCTAGAGAAGAAAGTGCACCACTTCAGCCTGGGATGGGCCTCGTTGATTTCAGCTCGAGTGGACTGGTGGAGCATCTTGCCAAAATCCTTAACATGAGGATGATATCCCGTGTTGTCGTAGGTCGTTGCCAGCTGGATCAGCTGCCCGAAGTAGGTGATGGTTCCGTCCACGCCCATGTCTTCGTGGCGGATAATGGCTTCAGATGTTGCCTCAGCTTGATCTTTGGTGGCTCCGATGTCCTTTAGGATGTAAAGAGCTTTGATGCCGCCGTAAATGTCAAAAGACATGCGGGTGGCGGTGAGGTTCTCTTCAGCTGTGCCAATGTCATGTAAGAGGCAGGTCATAGCCCAGCTCGATGGGTTCACAACGGCATATCGCTCAGGAAACTGTTGCTTCGTGATAGCCATGCCTATAACCAATGTCAGCCAGGGAAATAAGGGTTCAGGCATTTGGTATGTACCGATGTAGTAAACTCGCATCGAGTGGTTGAACGTCTCGGGGTGGAGCCGAGCCTTGACATAGTCGACCGTCTTGGCAACGATCGGATCATCAGATGGAAACTTGATGTCCTTGAGAGACAAGGGACCAGGTTCATTGATGTAAGGTTTATCGCCGAAAATAGCTCCCGCATCAGCAGGGATGTTGGTCCAGCCGTTAGCACCGACTTCGTCTTGAGACATTGTGATAAGTAAGATTTGGGATTAATGGCCTTTATTGATGTGTTAAAGGAAAGGAGATTGACATAAGATGGAAAAGAATTGGAGATGTACTTGTAGTAAAGAAAAGATCAGTCAATTCTCCACGTGGTGGCCAGCATATCAGCAACAACTGACGTAATGCACCATCCACGCGTACAACTGATAGCCAATGTAATCAAGAAGGTATCTCAGATTACCTATAATGATTGACCATTTACCGAACTCAACCGGCCGTCGGGGGTTGGCCGCCGGGTTAATTTGTCAGATGCCAAGTTAAGAAATACCCCTTCTCCAATAGCTGAGAGCGGAGGACCTCGCCTGTCACCGAAAATGGCCCCGGCGAAGATTTGTCATCGAAAGAAAGTTCAACGCGTATGTTATAGCTTGCGCCTTATGTTGCGCCCTAGTGTCAAGAGCGTGTAAGTATGTGGGAATACGGAAGTTCTGCAAGTCATAACCGAGGATAAATGATGTCCTTAGGTTCAGTGCTGGAGCTCAAAGAGAGCTTATGTAATATCATTCAAGCGATTACTTCTAGTTATATGAATCATAGATAAGTAAATATGTCGGAGAGCAGACCTATGATATTCTGAGTCTGTTGGTTGATGAGTATTATATGCCTAGGCATAGGATAATAAACCAAGCTAATAAAAATCTAAAACTACTAGACATAAGCTCAAGCTTATGGTTGATTAGTTTCCTCTATGGTATGATTGACTGGAGGTGGAATAAAAATGAGATGTAAGGCACAATTCAATAACAATCCCATTAGTAGGAACGCTTTTAAAGATATCAATTCGCATGTGATTTTTCGCTACCGACTGTAACCAGGCAAAAATTGCGTGATGCCTGGATATTTCAAAAGAATTCGATGTTGCTGAGCAAAACTCCATAACTGCTGGAGTAATCCGTGCCGTCGGCGTCTCGCTGTCTCGACCCGTCATGAGAGCTACAGGACATCACTTTAGCCGCTTAGAAGAGCTTAATAGGACTTCGTGTACCAATGAATCCAATGTGAACAAATGGGCAATCTTGTGATGTGCTCATTAAGATGCTACTCTGCCCCCTTGATGTAACCTTCACGGTGACCCGAGCTCCATCAGGTGGCCAAGCCGGCCGAAAGGAAGCGCAGTACCAAAATAAAGTTTACATACCATGTTGTAGAGTATTGTCTAGAAGTGGAAAACTCGACGGAGGACGAAGAAAGTGGCCAAACAAGGCAGCTGCCAAGGTCATGATGAAGCGTCTTGAGTGATGATGGATAATAGATGTAAGATGATGAGAGTTTCTAGCCTGAATGTTTACCCCACACTCGATGAGTGACATCGAATTAAACTAGAATTGAAAGAGGCACGTTGAACTGCCGGCACCTCGATGACTCGGCTGTTGACTACGACGGATGGGTTGAGGCGGATGGCACTCTACCCTGCAGCTTCGATGCTTCTATTTACCCGGAGGTAACTTGTGGCCATGGTTACATCCTGAAAAAGACGACAGTCAACCCAATCGAAGAGCTACGGTATGTGCCTGTGACCACCGTCGTGAAGCCCTTCGAAGCCTTGTATGGTCCACTTGAAAGCTACCACATTGCACACATGCCCGCCATTTCCTCAATGACTTTGAAAATTTTGATTGCGTGACACAGGGAGGTTCTACCACAAGAAAAAGAAATCTTCAGCGTTGAAACATCTTAGCTCACAACCCGAGATCCTCCGATAGGGGTGTTTCATGACGCGCTTTGTCTCAATCTGATCTCTACAATGTTTCTCCGACTGCAACTTGAAAATTTTCAATCTTGCATCTGGATATGGATATTCAAGGCCAGGAACGTGTATCAACTTGATAAATCAGG
Organism: Fusarium sp. NRRL 66088; assembly: GCA_013186415.1. Taxonomy (NCBI): domain Eukaryota; kingdom Fungi; phylum Ascomycota; class Sordariomycetes; order Hypocreales; family Nectriaceae; genus Fusarium; species Fusarium sp. NRRL 66088. The sequence goes on from JABCKD010000244.1 coordinate 62,390, forward strand.
ATTCTAAGGAGGTTATTCCCCGTCTCCCAGTTGGCTGCTCCTATTTCCCCGTCCAAACATCTCCAGAGCCTCAAGATACCCCACGAATGAGCTTCAAACAAGCATTTAAACATGCTACAGCACCCACAGAAGCCTCCTGAAGAATTTCTCCAGTGGATACATTTACCAATCCCGTTTCACAATGAATGGCTGAGATGCAACCCAGCAAGCGCCCACCCGCGCATGTGGAGAAGGTTCTGTTTCATACAAATAAAGCCAAGATCTCGCCTAGCGTCAGCGAATCTACGGGAAATCGGGTCATCGTCCCGTTTCCTGGGGCCACGGGATCTGTTCGAAACGTGGGCATATGACTTGAGGCTCGGAAGATTAACCCGTAGTCCGCGAAGACATGCATCTTATTGGTTGTAGGGAGTATAGCCTGAAGGTAATCGACCACGCCACCGCTGTACATGAAACCTTCCATTGCCTCGGAATAAGACGTGCTCCTATAGGATGGTCTTGGTAGGTGGGATTGACAGAGCCCATGTAGGGACTTGGTGGCTCTGTTGGGTAATTCGGATCTTCACTCTCCTTGCCAAGTCCCCAAACTTGGTCCCACGTTTATAAAATTTACGTGTACTCCGTTACGAATTGGGTTAGCCGTTTTATAGTCGGGGCCTTGGCTATAGAGGCTCAGTTATGCATATTGAAGTTCCTTGTAGAGTAGGGGGCTTCACATTCTTCAACAACAGATATAAGAAGGGTTTCGATTCCTACCATTGTGATTCCTCAGCTCAAAGCAACCAACAGAACTCGATTCAGCCCAATTCTCCTTCAAAATGCATCACGCCAGCCTTTCTCTCGGTCTTCTCACTGGCCTCCTCGCCGGAGCTGCCAACGCCCACGGCCACGTCAAGTCCATCATTGTCGCCGGTGGCCAGACCTACACTGGTGGTCTTCCCTGGAACGCTCCTGTCGATGCTGTAGGATGGTCAGCCGGTAACCAAGACAACGGCTTCGTCGCCCCCGATGCCTTTGGAACCGCCGATATCATCTGCCACAAGAACGGCAAGCCCGCTTCCAACGCTGCCACTGTCGCGGCTGGAGATACTCTCACATTGGTTTGGGACACCTGGCCGGAATCTCACAAGGGCCCTGTCATTGAGTATCTCGCTCCCGTCTCTGGAGACTTTGCCAGCATCAACAAGGCCAGCCTGCAGTGGACCAAGATCTCCGAGAAGGGTCTCATCTCTGGCTCTAGCCCCGGAACCTGGGCTGCTGACCAGCTCATCTCCAACGGATTCTCTTGGACCGTTACGATCCCCAGGAACTTGAAGCCTGGCAACTACGTTCTCCGCCACGAGATCATTGCCCTCCACTCCGCCGGCCAGACCAACGGAGCTCAGGCTTACCCCCAGTGCATCAACCTCAAGGTCACCGGCAGCGGCTCCGGTTCCCTTACAAGCGCCGGCGCCTTCACCACCTTCTACACCCCCCAGGACCCCGGTATCCTCTTCAACCTCTACCAGTCCTTCAGCAGCTACCCCATCCCCGGCCCCGCCGTCTCAACCCCTTAAGCAAGATCAACTCCGGTGTAGCATGACACATTTTTTCAAGTTGAATGCGCTGGAATCGTGGACTTGAAGGAGCTGCTTGAGCTCAGCTGGTCTTTTCTTCTTCTCTCGTCACTAGTTGAATCATTTCAAAGGCATGGTAACGGCCAAGAGCTGTGTCTGCCTGTAAATACTTTGTACTCTCAGAATGTCGTGCGAGCAGGATGGATATGCAATTTGGTTGCAGTCTACGGCATAACGGGCATTGTCGCCTCGCAACGCTATGTATATAAGAATGAACAACGTTAAACCCGTCTGATATGTGCAACGTGACTTGACTCGAGTTTCTAAAGCCGCACCACAAAATGTCCGGCAGGAAGGTGAAGCTGTCCATCTCAGACAAAGCCTGTTTTCTGTAGTTGATGGAGGGGCCCGTTATAAGTCCACTTAGAAAACAGCGCTATATCCAGTAGAACCATACCGATATTATACTTGAACACGTTTCATGATACCAATTAGTAACTTTAGGTTAGTTAGGTGTTTAGTCTAACATATAGCAAGGGCCGGATTGGCAGCGGTGCTGTATCAAGTCCGAGATCGCTAACCTTATTACTAATAGATTTAAAGGTCGACTGTTGCTATCTTATAGATTAATCCCCGAGAAATTTAATAAGACTTATTAAGTACTCCGTCGGGCAACTATAAGTACTAGCACCTTATATTATATTTAAAATATATTAATTAACAGTTTAGTAATTTACTAAGATTTTATATCTAAGCTTTAACTCTAATAAAGAACATATTTCCAATACATCATAGCATCATATCTCAATCCTATCACAGTGGGGATTTTATCATATACCGGGGCTAACTGGGACAGGTCTCAGTCGGATGTTGACGCGCATGGAACGCCTTTCCGGGTGAGACAAATGTCATAAATTTGGCGATAGTGTTAGAAATAAGCCACTCGTTCTAATATAAAATAAAGCTGGCAGTATGCCAGTACCACATGGTAACATTGAACTTTAATGCCGAAAAACAGCATAGCCTTCCTGGACTTGGTACAGCTCGCAGTGGAATTAAGCTTTTGAAATAGTCCGAAACAAGTAAGCATTTATAAACAACTGAGAACTGCTTTCTATAGCAGTTCTAGAAACGAACAGGCTCTTCTCAATAGAGAAAATGGGCAATTGATTGGAAAAGGTTTGTCAACAATGCAGAATTGGGGGTTGTCATGTCAACCTCATCATGTGAGATGGCATCTGGTCTTCAGGAGGGCCACCCTACACTGAACGACCACTGGCTGTCTCCTAGCTTCTATCATCGGCAATGAGATCATGTGAGAGGTTCTGTATCTAATGGAGAGGATGATATGCCTAATACAGTGCTGTATCTTGAGACTTTGGAGTGAACGCTACGCGGGGAGTTGCGGCGTGCCTTGATCGCGGTTTCAAGACCTCATTGGAATACCTAGGTTATTAACGCACTTGCAATTTTGGTCAGAAAAGTTGACATAGTTGTTGATGCTGATGGTTCACCATCGAGAATCACACTGCTAGAGTGGTAAAAATATATTGCAGCCGTTGAAACTCATCCTCATTATCATTATACACACTATCAATATCATACATTACCGGCCAAACCTCTTCTTTATCCGTGAAATCACTGGCGTCAAATACATTCCTTTTAGTCTATCCCTCAAGTGGTGATTAAATCCATACGTCAACGCGTTCGCCAGCCCGATATACTGCGTTGAGATCTGCAAAGCAGCTATCGTTGTCTTGTTTGTTGGGTTTCCGGAAGCCTCGATGAGGCGGTTGATGAGGCCCGGCATCCATAGGAGGACATACATGAATGGATATGCGTTGAGAAGCATCATCCTCTTGATCTCGAGTTCGACTTCGTGTGTGTCTCGTCGAATGGGAAACTCGCTTGCGTTGGTCTGTAGTGTGGCTCCTTGGCCGTGTCTCTCAACAGGGGATGCGTCATCATATCTGACGTGGGCGGTTTCTGGAACTGGCAGTCCTAATTCCTTTCTGGTTGCAGATGACATGTGACGCGTCGACCTTCTTCTCGGTCTGGTAGAGCTGGACCCTGACTCTTCTTCTATCTCCAAGTCCAGATCGGCTAATTCTTCTTTGTTGCTGCTTCGTATCTTGTCGTCATCCATCTCTCGTTGCGAATTTGTCGTATTTGATCCATCGCCAAAGGTGCTGAGCTCAACTTCCTCATCCTTCATGACTTGGAACCCTCCCTTCCTCCCACATTTGGACCAGAATGAGCCAGTCGTCCCTGTAGAGGGTGTGTCATAAGATGATGACCGGTGTCCAACTGGCTTCGATCCCAAATGCCGCCGTAGATAAGCCCAGATGTAGATGTAGATGGCAATGGTAGAAAAGATGACCAGGAATCGCCAACCATGACCCATGCCATAGCGAAGATCAGATCGACCAGCCGAGATCCAACACCAATTGCCGCCGACTGGTACCATCTCACCGAGAAATGTTGGAGTGAGACTGGTGATGAGTGGAATAGTCCAGACAGAGAGACAAGTTAGGATCCATCCTTTGGCCGAGACGCCCGGCATGTACACAAAACGTGTTACCGTGAGAAGAGTAATTAGCGCGATGGCGAGGATTGAAAAGTCGGCTGCCTGCACTGAAAACTGGCCGACCATGCCGTTGACAACGCATGGTGTGCCGGGCTGTAGTTCACCAGTCTTGAGAAAGATGATGCCAGATATAGAGTTGTTCAAGGTGTTGATGAACTCTGAAATGAATGTCATGTGAGCAATGGATCTCGAAATGCGATGCGAATGCAATCCAAGAGAAAAGCGTACCTGCTACCACCAAGTTCAACACAAGAACATGCCGAAAACTCCGCAAATGCCGACGATATATGACAAACGAGATCAAAACAAAAGTCGTCGCCAAGCACGAAAGACCACTGCCCGCCAAGGTGAGGGAGGAAATCACCCGATCGACGTCGACAGCCATCTTGAACCCATCTGTGTCGTATTTCTGCAGCGGTGACGGTGACAGTGACAGAATCCCAGAAAAGACAAAATTCGAGAAGAAGTGCCACCTTTAACAGTGCGTCGGGTCTTGGTCATCCGAGACAGGTCGTCTCAGGGGTTGAGCAAGGCAGGGGAGCCTTACCGAGCCCCCGGAAGGAATACGGGGTGACCGTTGTCAATTGAAGGGGTCGTGAAAGATGAGATGAAGTGTGAACTCGTGGGGGAGTGATGAAGCCAAAGATCAAGAGGCCATTGTCATTGGTTCTTGGTCTCGGAAATGGCGGATAGCTGAGGTCGAATTATTCCGTCTACAACGATTGATAAGTCCATCCTATCAAGCAAGATATCACAATTCCTAGACTTTTCTAGAACCCGATAACGAAGGAGACGTAAAATTTAGAGTTTATTCCACCGTTTGAAGTCCCCAACAAGCGAGTTTGAGAAAAGCCACTACCGCAACCAGGGGCTCCGCATCAAATAACACTTCGGTAATCACAAGCCGGGGTAAGACACGGCACATAACCAATCTCAGATACACGCCCGAGACATCTAACCGGTTTCGGGGTCCGGTGGCAAGGCTGATCCCGGGTTTGGTGACGGATACGGAGATGTTGTCGTCGCCCTACGACGGGCTTCTCCGGTGCGTTGGTTGTAGGGCTTGGAAATGGGAGGGGGATGTTGGGTAATGATGTCGTGGATTGTTGACCAAAGGGCTGGTAGTTTGACGCCTTGTGGAGTCGGTTTACGGGATGTGGGATGGATTTCCCAGGGCTGAGGACCCTGAGAGGATGAAATAATCGTGAATTGGAGCTTGATTCGTCCGCTTGGGCGTGATTAGCAATGTCTGAAGCTATTTCGGAACAGTTAGTAATCTCAACGGTGAGCAGCTACATAACCAACAGTCTTGTCGCTTGTCCTGTAATCGAGCCTTACCGAATCCTATTGGTCTTCTCGTATCTTGTAACCTTGGACTAGAAAGTATTCCCCTTGGCACTCACAATCTCTTCTCCACGTGCTCTGATGGATGTTCAAGGGCAGCTTATTCAAGGCTCGCGGGGAACCTAATATGTACATTGACTACCTTTGTGTTACGGCTGTGTTATTTCTGTTGAGTTGCTCCAAGGCCCCCGCCTCCTGGCCCTGTGCAGCCTTTTGACTCGGTACATCGACTACCCAATATGCCGTTGGCCCCTCCTATCCTATTGACTGGCAATCGGAATGAGGGCCGGGCTCCGAGCTCATGGGTGCCCCTGCGCATTGCGGGTGTGCTGAGGGTGCTGTCCCCCGAGCAGAAGGGTTCAACCTCTTGCACGCGAACTCGTGGTGGCATTGCTAAGGCTCGCGACATCGCTATTAGAGCTGTCACCGCAGCCGACTCTCAGCCCCTGTTCAACTGGGCAATAGGGCGTTGGTGGCTTGCGTCTTGGCACCGTCGGCAACGGCACTGCCCCCGGCATCGCCAGCACAGCAAGACTTGTTGAAGCAATGGTAGATGAGGATATTCGCCCCAGGATTTTCTGAAGCACCCATTTCAATATTGACGTGTAAATGCCTACATTTCTCTAGGCGCTTCGCTTTTTGCCTTCCAAGATGCCTCGAAACGTGGACACTGGCAGAACCAATCGCACGCCGCAACCAGGCCTGCATGTCAGTTTCAACCGCCCAGAAACATCCAATTACATATCGAGATGTAGGCTGAGCCACCACCACCAAGGCGTATAGGCAGATGGGTGTGAGGGTCAGCTGACCTGATGGAAGGAGCTGAACGAGAGCCTGATTTTTAAAATCAGGCTCTGGAAACCTCGGACTCTTTCTTTCTTCTATCATCATCACCTTGTTAATCATCTCTTGTTTCATTACTGCGTATCCCGCAACGTCCACAAACAGCACTCGCAATGGAGGTCGCCGCGGCCGTCATTGCCTTTACGCAGGGCATCGGTATGATCACCACCGGTGTCCAAACGCTTCATTCAATCCGACAAGCTCCAACAGAGTTCATGGATCTGTTGAATCAGCTTTCCACACTCAACGGGCGAGCTGAGCTTCTCCGACGTTCTCTTGACTCCTTAGCAGGTGCCCATTCGGACGTTCCCGACGTGGATGTCGACACGATTCACAATCTCCAAGTACAGTTTGAGGAAATTTCTAGCCAGTTGAATGACATGGCCACCAAGTTCATTGCCAAAAGCAAAGGCCTAGATTCGCAGGGTCGCCACAGAATCCCTCGAATCCTCTGGCAGCGCGAGCTGTCCAATTTGATGAAGCTGCGCGAGCGAGCGATGCAACTAAGTAGCGACATGGCAGACTGTCTGGCTGCTTCTCAAGGGTGGGTTCAAGGTATTCGAAAGTTTGCTGCGTCCCAAGGCTTATGCAAAATGACAGCATGCGGCAAACTGGCCTATTGCTTGACGTTAGAGCGGTCATGGAACAGTCTTTTACAGATGTTACCTCACAAATCCAGCACGGAAACACCTTAACAGAGCAAACCCACGAGTCGATTAATAACATCGCGAGGCAAAACGAGACCCAAACTGCCCTCCTCCATTCGACTTTAGCAAGCCATCAAGAAACCGATGCAGCCATCAGCAGGTATCTTTGTATCCCCCTTTTCTCTGTAGCACCTTTTGATGTCCGTCATGGGTAGGAGACTAAATTCTTTCGAAACTAGAGTCGAGACGCAGCTCTCCCGGGTCATGGCCCAGTTGTCCCCCGACCAGCACGCGAGCCGCGCCACCCAAGGCTCTCGGATCAGGACCCAGTTTGACCAGACGGTGATATCAGTCAGCACAACTCTCAGGCAGACATGTCCGCCCAACTGCAGATGCCAGTGTCATCGAACTTCGTATGCTCGCTCGCCAGGGTGGTTGAGCTCAGTCATGGGATCACTCTTTGTGCAGTACAAGAGCCTTCCGATGGTGGGCATCCAACGATGCGACACACCGTTATGTCAATCAGCGTCTCGGTCATCAATTCAGCTTCAGTGGTCTTTCCCCCGCTGGCTGGTGGCCCGGGCACTTGTGGCCTCGATATCGTGGGGCTCCATCAACGATGACGGCGCGGCTCTGTTTCTAAAGATTCCGCGGTCTCTCAACCACTTTGGGTGGCTATTCATGCCAGGCAATAACCAAGAGCTCGTCACCGTGCATTGTATGACCGGCCAGATTCGTCCAACAGATATCCTAGCCGAATGGGGCCAAAACTTTTTAACAGTTGGTCAATCTTTAACCTGGCGGGCTCAAGGGACAGAGACTAAAAGAGTTTGCTCGATCACCTTAGTTTTGCATAGCTGGAAGATCCTGGCATTCTCTGCAAATTCTTTTAGAGTGGGGGTTTGACCCAAGGATAAAAGATCTGACGGGCAGGTAAGATTCATGTTGCCAGTAAGAGGACTGCAAACTAATCTGCAGATCTGCTATTCACTGGGCACGGCAATATGAACGAAGTGGAATTATAGGCGGGGCTCCCAAGGAGACTCAAGTGATACTGAAGAAGATTGCGACCATGGAGCTTGAGGATGCAGCGCCACTGACCATGATACATCAAGCGATCCGAGGAGAGACGACGCATTCGCTAGACGAGTGCATTCAGATGGAGCCGCAGCACATCAACACGCCAGACGAAGTTGGCTTCGCCCCTCTGCACTGGGCTATTTACAAAAAAGACATGGTCGCCTTTCAGACTTTGATAAAAGCATCGGCCAATGTCAACCAGCAAACTAGCCACACGCGTCAGACGCCCCTACACTTCGCATGCGCGAATAAGAACATGGACATGGTTCGGACACTTCTCGATTTGGGTGCCTCCATCTCTTCACTTGACAGGGACAAATGGACGCCATTGCATTGCACTGTCAACAGCATTTGGGGTCAGCAACAAGAGATGGACGTGGTAAAAATGCTCCTGAATGCTCATGCCGACCCTAATTGTGGGGATTGGGGACGATATACGCCCTTGCACGTTCTGTTTGTCAATCGAGCCGGCGACTTGGATCACATGGCGAAGTTGGCAAGAGCTCTCATGGACGCCGGCGCAGACCTCGAGGCCAAGAACAGATATGGCCAAACGGTTTTGCTCCATGCTTGCACTAAAGTATGCAGAAATGCGCTCATCTTGATTGATCTCGGCGCAAATGTCAAGGCGGTAGATGACGACGGATACAATCTGCTCTCAAATTTGGTCCGTAATCAAGAAAATCTCGAACCCAGTTTATTTAACCCAGAATTCCTCGTGGGTGTAAATGCCGACGCTCACGACAAATTCAATGACACTCCATTGGATTGCCTGGTGTGGAGGGCGCGCTACCCTGCCATGTGGGAGCTGCTATCTATTCGTGCCGTCGCCGACATGGTTGACCTGATCCTGGGGATCCGCGAAGCAAACTGGAAAGAAGGGTTATTCTTGGATCACAAGCAAGAGTTGGAAGCAGACGGTTCACACGCTCGAATGCGACGTTGGGTGATGCGACAGCGTCAGTTGATGCAACGAGACGACTCATGGGGTGACTCTGATTGCGAGGAAGACGATCTCCTGGGATGGTATTTTGACGAGTATAACGAAAGCAGTGCATCTGACACTGATGACAATGAGCATCATCTTTCAGATGATAGTGACGAAGAAGAAGAAGAAGACGACGATGACAACAACGACAATGAGCAATACTGGAGCGATAGCGAGGAGAGCATCGGTTTTCATGATGCCCATGAGACTTTGGAGTAATCTACTTGGAATAACGAATCCATTATCTACCGAAAACAACGTTACATCCACCCTATTCCCGTCTCTTAAACACCAACTGGCATTCATCCTAGTCATGGATTAGTACACATCTCAGAGTATTCAAGGCGTCAACATACCATGGGAAACAAAGTCGCAAAAACCCGAATCTCCTCCGACCGCTCCGTAGCATGATGCTCCCACTCAAGCTCCAAAGCCGCCTTCCCAATCATAGCAGCCATCGTCAACGGCACATACTTTCTCGCCAAACAATCATGCGGCCCAGCACCAAACACGAGCCAGTTCTTTGTCTTTTGCTCAGCGTCACCCGTGATCCACCTATCCGGGTTGAACGTCTCGGGGTCCGGGTACGCTTGTGCGTCGTGGAGGGCTGGGTAGCATGATGGGACAATCATGGACCCCTTCGGCACGGTGTAGTTTGGTGTTACTGGGAAGGATTTCGTGGCCAGGTAGGGGATGAAGATTACGGGGGGACGCCAGCGGAGGAGTTCTTTCACGACGGCGTTGGTGTATGTCATTGATTCAAACATTGATAGTTCGAATGGTCGGTTTTTGTCGCCGCCTCGGATGGCGAGGTTTTCTTCTCGGAGACGGTCGAGGACGTCTGGTCGTTGAGCGAGGACCTGAAAGAGCCAAGTAGTAGCACTGCTCGAGGCATCCTGCGAAGCGAATAAGAATGTAAACATGGTGCTTCCAATCTCCTCATTTGTAAACTCGCGGATCAGGTTAGCTGGTTTCTCGATTCCAGTCTCTCCAGCAGCGATCCTCTCGTTGTACTTCTTAGACTCCATCATGTGAAGAACCCATTGGTCGACAATGCATGTCGGTTTGCCACCAGCGGCCATGTTGGCCTTGCATGCTGCTGCGCACTTGGCAAACTCGGCCAGGACGGCTTGTGCAGTACGCTTTCCCTTCCAACATTTTGTGAAGGGGACGTAGATTGAAAGGGGGACATTGACGAGCTCGAGGGCAGCGGTGACGAGGTAAAAGTCGTCGGCAATTCTTTGAACGGCATCTTGAGAGATGTAGTCACCAAAGAAGGTCCTACACGACAGCGCACAGTTGATCTCTCTAAATAGGCGCATAAAAGCCGTAGGCTTTCCTCCATGGGCTTTGCTCTCGTCAACAAACTTGCCAAAGTAATCCTCGTACACCTTTTCCTGGACGGGTAGGTAGGAGCCAAGAGCCTTGTTGGAAAAGAGGCCGTTCAGACCCCTGCGGTATTCGGTATGCGCCTTGCCCATGAGAAAGACCCAAGCATTAGATCCCATTATTTCGGTCGCCATCGGGACGAGGCATGGTTTGGCGTATGTCGGGGACTTGAAGACTTTGTGTGCGATGTCTCGGTCGGAGGCTAGAACAACAAACCTGGAGGACACGGGGTCAGCACTGGGCAGATACAGTGGAGGATGGACTCGGACAAACTTGTGGAATACTGATACGCAGCTGAGAGGACCACTGGCCCATTGGGCGAGGTAGGCATCAAACTTGGGATAGAGAGCCTGCACGAAAGGTCCCATGAAAGGGATCTTGAACCTTGGGCCAGCAATCGAACCTTTTCGGATAAGGTAGGCAACTGAAACCGTCAGCAATTTTCCACTCGTACAGACTCGAGTAGCATATGCACCTTGATCATAGGTCATCAAGAGAAGTAAGATGGTGAAGAAGATCTGCCAGTTGCTGCAATTGGCGAGGTAACCCGTCAAGACGCCATTTCTTGGTACTGGCGGGATAGAGAGGGTGCCGTTGTGCAGCACATGGCTGCCTTGCATGTCCATAATGATGGTGAAAGTCGATTTAGGAGTTGAGATCCCAATGAAGCCCAGACAAAGAGTTGGCAACAAGGCCTTTAAGTATTAAATCCCCAACTGCTTGCTGACTGATTCAATTCCTCGCTTCATCATCCAAAGCGGCCGACCTTTGAAACGAACCGAATCCGAATACAAGACAAACCCTCAACTCTAACTGGCCAGATCTCAAGCCAAGTCGATCACCCGAGAGAATCTCGGTAACTCTGGTAGATTCACACTCTCTCCAACAGGGATGCTCTATCAACCCTGAAGACCTGCCATGACCATTTGCGTACTAGACTCCGAACCAGAAGTGTGGGGAACACATTTTACCGCAGCTCATCACGCTATGGCCACGATAAAGGACAAACGGGCAATTCCGGGGAATGAATAAAAAGGAGAAGTTGTAAAATCTGCTGATACCATCGAAATAAGCTGAGGCCAACCTACTCAATCAGTCAACCAAATCCAAGGCTCGGTGTTGGTCCGGTTATAACGGTTATTCTTATTACCGGCCAACCGTTGCGGAGTCTAGTCCTATTTAGTTCTAGTCTCCGAAAAGAAGCTTGAATCCGAATACGGGCTTGAGAGAAGGAGAAGAGAAGGGAGAGTGGAATTTGTTTGGTATTGCTTCATGACAACATGTCCTCCCACTGTCGCTGAAATATTACCCCTCGTGGTGTTTCCATCCATAATACCCTCTTGAAATGTACAAGTACATCCTCCCAAGTCTGGATCTTGAGAGATGTGGCGGCTAGATACGCTTGTTCCGTGAACCATTTGCTGTTGATAGGGTCAATTGAAGACACCATTCCCACAGAAGATATCCAGAGTTTTAGTGACTCATCAACGTCGCTTGCCACCAGGACCTCGAGATAACTTCGGAATTGTTGCATGATTGTCATGACCAGCCCGATGTGTGAATAATATGTCGTTCCGTGGATCGCGAGCATGTAGAGTGCCATGGCGTACCGAAGACTTTCCGAGGCGGCCGACTGTTGCAAATTTTGCGTCGAAAGTGGCGGTAACAGGAGCAACTTGTGCACCACGAAGCAAGTAAGGTCGTGCAGCTCAGTCCCTGATAAGCTTGCTGCTTCTTGTGATATGCTGCGAAGGCGGGTCAAAATGTCCATCACAGCAGGGTCGATATCCAAATCGTCCATGGCCTCACTCGGAGACTCAAGATCCGGCGATGCCAACAACCATTGCAACGTCGGACACACCCCATCCCCGATCCCTAGATCATCTTGAATAGGAAATTGAGGAGCTCCTGTAACAATCATTGATACCCTACCGACATATTAGCAAGCGTCCGCCTCTGAGTTGGGCATACCTTACCAAGCAATCATCCTCGCCGTTAGTGGACTTGATTGCCGCACATGGCTTATCCCGCCTCTGACTCCGACTATGCGTTTAACCCCGTCAATATGGGTCCTGGTAGCTTCGACATTGCCTTTTCCGTGCTATCCGCAGACGTATAAGTAGGGGGACGACCTGCTAAGTGCGAGTTCTTACCTCAATCGCAGCCAAGGTGACGACAGAGTTGAGCGTGTCATCTTGAAACGCAAGCGAAGAATTCTCAATCTTCTGTCGTATTAGAGACACGGAATCGACCATGAGAAGTTCTGAGATTGGGAATCCCTTGTGCGCTCTCAATTCCTCGTCCAGAGATGCCGTTTGTATTGACACGTGAAACAGGGCTGGATCCGCAAGCGCAAGAGGCCACCATGATACGATGAAGGGATTCGATATCATGTTGAGGTCTAGCGGGTAGTATTGAAACGCAATGTTTGAAAGAACTATCCAAGTCAGCTTTCAGACCTCAAAACGTACACGGTGGCATACAATGGTGTATCAACCGTTGAACATGTATCCGGGACAGTCGGGTAGGAGGATACGAATCAAACGGATCAAAAGACGTGTCTACAGAGTTCAAAAGCTTCACCGAGCCATCCAGAACCTTCCTCGACATCTTGACATCCCTCTGCGCAACACAAGTAACCTTGCTCGCCTTGTTGATGACAGCCCTACCATGCCCCGGACCCTCCGGCGCCTGCAGCGTCAAAGGCTCATTAGCGTAAACGCAAGAAACCCTCCTCTTGATGCATCTGGAGCACCGGGGGGTTCGGAGGTCGCAGCTGTGTTTTGCCTTTGCGCAGGCGTTGCAGGATCTGCGGAGGGTGGTGCGCATTATTGATGGGTAGGTGGTGTTCTTGTCAGCGGTAGGAATGAGCTGAGATGCTGGGTTTGGACAGTTTATAACGCTGAAGCGTCGGGTGGGGCCGTGGATTATCTAACCTGATTCAGGTGAGGGTGAAGGTGTGGGCTACCCTACATTGCTGGTATTTTCCGTCTTGTTCCGTGGAGCTTTGATACATGCTGACATGGGGGAGAAGGCAGTGGAACTAATTAAACTATTGAGAAATACGATTTGATCTCTTGGGATAATGTTTGCTGCGTATTATCGGCCTTTAATCTGCCAGTGCGTTACTTGGATGCCTTGCGGACTTTCTCAGGTGCCAATACGGACATGTCTGGAGATGCAGAAATATCTAAGCCAGTAGGTATAGAGAAATAGGTAGGTTATGGCCATCAGTAAAATTGGCTTTAAAGACGGCCTTAGTTTGAAAAACACTTTTCTGGTTATCCCACTAAGAACTGTTTGTTTTTGCATAGCTAGGTACTTGTGCGGAGGGAAGTGAACCAGCCAAGACAAACAACAACTAGAAGATGGAAGAAACCTGAGCACCTACCTCTATCGATAAAATTTAGTGAGATCGAGCTAGTTTTAATAGTGTGAGTCCTTTTTAACTTGGCACTGAAGAGAAAATGCATTAGGTGCTTTCATAGACAGGGAGGTATATGCGCGTATTGGCGTTGGCATTGGTGTGAGATTAAGTAGCAATGATTCGAGCGAAATGCGTCATTGAACACATAGAGCAACTATACTAACAACGGATTCTAGATAATGTATTGATAAATTGTTAATCAATAATCATCAGATTTTAACCAGTCTCTAGTAAAGCCCTTCCCCTCGTAGTGAAATACACAAAGTACACCATGGGAAGGATAAGTATAACCCAATAACAATAACAAAAACAGACCCATAGTCTCTGCTACTAGGATTAATCTCATGATCATATGCCGCTTCGAAAAAGGAAGTCACTGCTACTATTAACTCGGGTACTTGCCTAACTTCTCTTCGGTTTAAAGCACGGAGTAGATCCGGCATAGATGTTGAGATAGTAACATCGTGTTCAAAGTTGATGTATAAGCCAATTATTTGGCAACTCACCGATATTCTATATCTAAGCTACCTAGAATGCCGTATACCTCCTGCTGACTGACCCTAACAGGCAAAACATGAAATTCTTGTACAGAGGTTTGAATAGTTACATACCCCCTGAAAGGTTTAATCTTTCATCTTCCAGATAGGCATCAGTGTTCGACCGCAGGCAGTAAGAAGACTAAAGAGACAAGGCCACTGTGTTAGCATTGAGAAACAATGCTACGGTACATTAGACATGTGTTCTTTATTATAGTTGATGCCTGGGATAACTTGAAAACATTACTCCACAGATGGGGGCTGAGTGTTGCTGAATATGCTTAAGAAGTGGAATACTAAATTTATCAGTCATAGTGCCACCGATAAGAAGAGAAGCCTTGAATTGCTATGCCACGATATCTGAGATTCTACTCTTGACGAATAAGGCAAAAACAGGACGAAGGAACGCAATTTTAATCGGGTACCGCTGATGCATGGGATGTATGGGTTCAAATGAGGCATGACAGCTGAAGGATAGTTTGAGATTAGATGGCATGTCTTCTCTATATCCTCAAGGTCCCCCGTCCCTTGAACAATCGACTCGTCAATATCAGCCCTCCACCGACAAAGATGGTCAAACCGGCCCAAATCCAAGCCCCGTTATAGCCATTTGCCCTTCGCAGTGCTCCAGCGACAGGCGGTCCAAAGAGCAACGCAAACGACATGACGGAAAATGCCATGCCGAACCTGGTTCCGATCATTCTTGGATCACTTGCTAGCCTTACAAAGATGGTCGGCTGTAGAGCGAAGAAGGACCCCGTGAAGAAGCCGTGAACAAGGACCGTGACTAGGAGTCGAGGAAGAGAAGTGGCCGACATTAGGCACAAGCTCGTGGTGCCCAGGGCCACAGCGGTAGCAATGATCATGTTCATTGGTCCGATCCTTTGAGCGAGGAGGGCGGGGAAAATGCGCCCGAAGATGGAACTGCTGTTGAGAATTGCGAGCAGGTACAGTGCCAGCTTGGGCGACACGATGTCCTGACTGAGAGCATATGGTTGGATATACACAAAGGGTGTGTACATGCCCAAGAATACTGAAAAACAGCCAGCTACAAAGAGTAGATATGGCCAGTCAGTAAAGGCAGTTCTGTCAACAAGCGAACGTCGTTGACGTGGTTCTTTTGCTGCGCCTCTAGGTCGAAGGACGGCATTTGCGAAGCCAAGCATAACGAGGAGTAGCAAAGCAACTGCGCGAACTGCCCACGGAAGAGTAGTTTTAGCGTGTATCTCTCGGACCATGATTGGAAGCAAGACACTACAACAAGGTTAATGACGATGCAATATAAGTGAACTGACATGCTTACCCGCCCAGTCCGCTTCCACACGCAGCGACTCCATTGGCAAGAGGCAGCTTCGTGGTGAACCAAAGTGAAGTGATTGCCACACTCAGGATAGACAGACAACCAGCTCCAATGCCAATCATCAAACCCTGAGTGAGAATGTACTGCCAGTACCGATTACACAGACTTTGAAGCACCGTACCAACGACGATGAAGAAGGATCCTACGGCGAGAAGATGACGGAAGTAGCCTGCATCGTAGATAGGTCCCATTACGAAACCCGAAAACACCATGAGAAAGGTCTGGAGTGATCCAATGACCGAGATCTGGAATGGTGTGCGGCTTGAAAGTTGGTCATTTTCGTAGATGGTCTGGAATGATCCAAAGCTTGCTATGAGACCTGTTGATGATGCTGTAAGTAAATCTCCAATAGCATAGCCTGGGACTTGTACGAGGCATACCCCATGTGCAAAAATAAAGACAAAATGAACCTGCAACTTGCAGCCAAGCCAGGAGGCCTCCATCTGGAACGACTGTTGACGTGGACGCATCATTAACAGACGGGGCCTCATCCGACGCCTCTTTAGAAGAAGCCATGGCGAACAAGTAACTAGCGGATGCACGTTGAAGCTGTACGACGAAACCAATAAAAGAGGGCTAGCACAGACTAATAATCGAACCTCGAACGATGCACCAAGTGGGCGGCGTCAATGCCTCGGCCCCATTTTACCCAAGTTTTTTCTCATGCGTGGATTTACAATTATTGCGTCCCACAAGGCCGCGCGCGCTTCGTTTGTCATCACGGACATATTTCCGTTAGAGTCAAAGATCTTGGCATAGTGGAAAAGGAATGAAACCCAATCTCAGGAGATCGGGGCGAATAGGATAAACATGGGATAACTCGGAGAATTAAGAAACGGTCAGGTTTATTGCCGGAATATCACACCACGAAAGGTCCACTTGGTCTCAAACATGGGCTTTTAGAAACTTGTAAGCAAGGGCCATGACGTTTCTTGCAGACTGATGCCGACCTTCCTGATGTGATCGTGGAGCCAGCTCTAGCCTCGCTGAATTACCTACAAGTGGTGCTATATCCGGTTGTAACACCCAGGTACTACTGTTGTATTAGTGTAAGGAATATGTGAAGCCGAGTGGGATTAAGAAGCCGAATTCGAGAAACCGAGCTGGGAAGGTGATTGTAGAAGGGACTTTGGTCATTCACATTATTCCTGATACCGTTAAGAATTGTTACAATGTGACGTCTTATCTTGAGTGACATGTCATAATCTGTGCCGTGTGACAAAGTTTCAGCTTCAGCCGTCACAGGTGCATACATACGCCAAGATATCCTGGGCATGACGGCTTACAGCTGCTGAATATGGCAAGTCAAGATGATCTACCAAGGCAACCCAACTTCCAACAATGGCTCAGTGTCGTTCATGCTTCTATTCTAGGAAGGTGGGCTTAAACTCAATTTTTAGATTCGGAATAGAGTGCAACCTAATTTATACAAAGACCCCCGAATCTGATAAGATGTAGATCTTTCAACACTGACAAAAAAATCAGGATTGAGCCAGGATATCGTTCAGATATGTCCTCCAGCCATCGTCATCGACGCTTTGGCTCACGTACCCAATGTACATGTCTGGTCTTACAACCACCATCAATGGCTTGCTTGCATCAGCCCAATCCGCCGAGAATACAGTCTCCCCTTCAACCAGCTCATGATGCCCATTGGTGACTCCCTGTGGCAACACCGTAAAGACGGAAATCTGGCCGTTTCTGGGCGTACTCTTAAGATGCTGTCCAATAGACAACACCAAGAACTTCCCATACGAAACACTAGAATACAATCTAGTCTCGTCAGAGCCAGTAGTCAAGACCATGTCAGGGCAGCGATCGCCTGGTCTCCAGATTCCCTGCTCCTCCCCACTGATGAGCGGAGTAGGAAACTCGTTGTAGCTAACACCCATGCCTTGCATATCCCCTGTTAGCGGACTCCCCGAAAGTCTAATCGAGCCTTGCACAACTCACCTGTGATGAAACCAGCATTTCTCTCAATCGTAGACACATACTTCTTGGCCTCGTGGACCGTGTCTCGGACTAGTTTAGCTGCGACGCCAATGACTTGCTCGGCTGTTGATCTTCGCTCGATGTCGTAGCTCTTCACGACCTTGTCAAGCGCCTTCTCAGCTAGCAGGGATGGTTGGGCGAGGAGTCTGAGACGCCAGGCTAGAGCGAATGCATCAGCAGCTCCCGTGTTCAGGCCTTGGCCGCCGTTGACCGAGTGGACGTGGGCAGCATCTCCAGCAAGGAAGATACGGCCATTGCCATCCTTGGAGACAAAGGACCCTGCGATTCTTTCCTTGACTAGAAAGCGTTAGCTGAAGATCTGCACCATGTCACCTAATGCGCTTACTAGTAAAGGTGCTGAACCACTCAGTTTTCTTGAAGTCGACTCTGTAAGGAGCCAGATGCTCCTTGATCGAAGCTTCAGCTAGGGGCTGAGTGACTTCGCCTTTGAGAAGAACGTAGAAGCGGGACATGCCACGCTCACGAGGAATCCAAGCCACTCGAGATTGACCGTCCAGCTCAAAAGTGATGATCTCAGGGCAAGTGGGAAAGTCGGTATCCAGGAACGTGTCAAGCACAGCCCAGACCATTTCGGGCTTTGTGCCAGTGAAGCTGATGCCCAGAGTGTTTCTCACAAAGGACCTCGCACCATCAGCGCCAACAGCGTACTTGCTCTGGATCTTGCGCCCTGAGTTTGTCGTGACTTCAACAAACTCATCACTCTCAGTAATGTCGGTGACGTGCTCGTTGTAAGCAACGACACCTTCAAGGCGGTCGGTCATGACTTTCTCGACCACAGGCTGACCGATCATGAGGAAGTTCTTGTGGAGGGCATTTTGGATGCCTACCCACCATTCGTTCTGGCGGGACTTGAAGTCTCCTTCCTTGAAGGTAGAGCTTGCTTTACGAGGGTTAGTAGAGCACCTCGATGTTTGTAGGTGACTGCTTACTGTTGCACTTGAGGCCATCTGGGAGGAGCTCATCAAGAATACCAGCAACTTCAAAGTACTGCTGTGTGCGAGCGTTCAAAGCATCAGCTCGACCAAGCTCAAGCGTGGATGGCTTCTCGTCTAGATACTGGTCAGTATGTCACCGCCAGCATGAATCTCTCGTCACTAACCGAGTACTCGGACCGAAACACCCAGAGGCTTCAGGAGAAGGGCAATGAAGAGGCCAGTAGGACCACCTGATGTTGTTAGCGCAGTTGATAAAAAAAAGCAAAGAGACTCACCTCCAACAATGGTGACATCGACTTGTTCCATGACTACAACAACACAAAGACAAGAATAACTAGAATAACGAGGATAACGGGTAACACAGAACCAAGACTCTGCTCTTCAAAATCCAGCCAGACTCGTACAACTTGTATCATATCCAAACACCGGAAATAGACGCCCATCTCGTCAGCCAAAACAAGACCATAAAACCCTTACCCCTGACCATGGCATACTTCTCGGCAGAGTCCCCACCCACCGGCCGGAGCCGATTCCTCCTGCGGGTCGGGCCTTGTAAGCAGAACCGGCAGTGACCCCTTGATCTAAGATGGGATGACCGGGTGGGATAGCCGAGCGCGCGGCGATCCACCCCGGTGGGATACACTCCGCCACCGGCTTTTTAGCACGGATGATGATTTGCATGCATTGCAGTAGGCGCCGGGACGACGCAAACCCTTGACCTTGTTTCAACAATTCTCGTTGTCCTCGCCAAGGAATGAAAAGCCTCAGGGGATTACGCAACGTCCTTCTTTTTCTGGCCTCACATCCGGCGGTACACCACGTTCAAGTTTCCAATTTGGTAATGCTTATGGGATAAAAGTTTTTTTTCGGTGACGTTTTGAACATCAGATTAGAACTTTCGATTTCTTGAATTTTGTTCAGGGGGGTAAGTTTCGAGTAACGGAATCTCGGAATAATTCCAGAGTTGGATACAGACACGGAGGGTTATGCTGTTGGTTGCTTTCCTCGGTCTTTTCTTTTACAGGGGAGGTGATGAAAATTTTACTCAAAGACATTTATTGCCATGTCTTTCCCGTCGGGTTTGAACTCAAATTGTAGTTACTTCAACAGCACTTCTTCCCTTCTTCTGTATCTTTTTTCTCCAGCACGCTTCGATTTCACTTGCAGACTCCTTCACAATGGCTGTAGCCGATGTCACTTCATATCCCCCCGTTCACACCAGCCTCCTCCATGATGTGGCCGTAGATAGCATGAAGCCTCTGGCTTCTGCCGTCGACACCTCGGCTCTCGAGACATCTTCAAAGATTCTCGACATCATTGGAAGATATCGTCTGAACAAGGGAGAAAACATCTACGCCAGTGCTGATCAGTCTGTCCTCAAGTTTATCGCTCTCATCTACACACATGTCAAGGCTCAGCAGGCCGTGCCACTGTGTCTCCCTGCGTTTCCATTCAAGTCACCAAACTCTACGTCCAAGGTCCTTGGTAAGCTGCCTGACAAGGCGGAAGAGTTTGCTCTGAGCCACCTCAATGGAATGTGTCAGGCGATTTCAGACATTTATCCTCCTGGCGCAAAGATCACCATCATCTCGGATGGTCTTGTTTACAATGGTGTGTTGTCCCATTCTTTTACTGTTGGTGCAAATCATTAACACTGCTAGACCTTCTTGGTGTCCCTGACAAAGATGTCTGGGCATATGGAGAGACTCTTCGAGCTCTTGCCGCTTCCAAGGGCTTTGCTCACATCTCCTTTGCCCGTCTTCGGGATCTGGTCGACATTGATCTACCAAAGGAGCTTGATGAGATGACTTATGTCGCCAATGCTTCCAACTTTCGTCGTGCCCTCCTCAACACATTCAGTAAGCCTGGATGGACCTGGGACGAGGTCCGTCAGGCTGAGGATGCATGCATGACGTATCGAGGATACATCAAGTTTCTGCAGACAGATTTGGAGACCGTGTATCCTATTGGAGAGGACCGCACCAAGTCTCGGTATAAGAGGGGAACGGAGTACATTGCCAAGCAGATGATGGCTCGCGGAGATGTAAGTGCCTGAGCATACCTGCGAGATAAGAGACTAACACAGCCAGGCCTTTGCCAACGCTGTCCGCCAGAAGTACCCTGACCACGTTCGCCTGTCCATTCATCCCTCTACTGGCGCCGTCAAACTATCCATCAGCTTGCTCCCCACTGACAGTATCTACACTACACCATGGCACAGCACCTTGGTCCTCAAGCTGGACGGAACCATCGAGACTGGAATGCGATCTCAGTTTGAGAACAATGACAACCTAGAACTGATCTATGAGAACGGTCGCCCAAGCTACTACCGCGAAAAGTCTCCTCTTCTCAGCTGGGCTGAAGAAAAGGGTGGCATCGTCGTTGACCCTATCTACCCAGCCGGTCTCACCATTCGTCCTGCCAACGGACCTGGATCCTTGACCATCGACGACATTGATACTCAGAAAGTCCGTTCCCTTTCAGAGATCAACTCTCCCGTCATCCTACGCGGATTCGTCAAGAAGCCTGATCGTGAGCGATTCATCAACCTCAGCTACCAGTTTGGAACACCGCTGCCATGGAAGTTTGGCTTGCTGCTCGAGGTGAAGGATCGAGGACTGGAGACTCGAGGTCTTAACAATGTCCTTTCTGCGGAACCTATGCCCATGCACTATGATGGACTATTCAAGACGGTGAAGCAGACGGATGAGAGTGGCAAGGAGGTTTTGGTCTCTACACCACCGCAGTATGTGTTTCTCATTCAATATGTCAGATCACTCACTAACAACAGCTCCAGGTTCCAGCTCTTTGAGGGCGCAACAGCATCTCCACGAGACACAGGATTCACCATCTTTGCCTCATCAACCCTATTCTTCAAGTACCTTCCCAAGTGGCTCAAGGTCGACGAACTATCCAAGCTCACATGGAGCGTGTCAACTTCTTCCTTTGACCAAACCGTCCTAAAGGGCCTGCCCCTAGTCATCCCACATCCAACCACAGAGAAGCCTTGTCTGCGCTACCATGAGCCATGGCCCCAGAGCAGGACCCAATTCGACGCCACAGATGTTGTCATTGAAGGCCAAGAACCCGTGGAGAGCGCATCGATCTGCGCCGCTATCGATGCAACCCTCTATGATCGTAGAGTAGCGTACTATCACGCCTGGGACAAGGGAGATATTGTCGTCAGTGATAATGTCCTAATGATGCACACGAGGAGCGATTTCACTGCGGGTATTGACCGAGAGCTTTGGAGAATTCACTTTGATTAGACGACTAGCAGGTGATATTGGTATGAGGAGAAGAGTCACTGGATTAGCAATGATGGAGTTAGTTTCAACAGGTGAATTGTACTGTACATTCAAGTTTGTGTTAGAGATATGAAAGGCTAAATATGCACCCTCAGTTCCCCTTGTGAGCGATACCTTCACAAATGTCCTATGATAAAATATACATTATTTTCGACAAGATGCCCCTCAGCTTGGGTTTTTTCACCAGCGGCAATTTCATGTACGATACCAGGGATGTAATGGCGATGCCGTTTTTCCTTTTCAGACACGAGATGTCTCGTTTGTTTACCCATGCCTCGTAGAGGAACAAGTCATCTTGATACGTCCCGTCTTTCCATGAGATTGCGCTAGCCTCGGTGGGCATTCTAATAATCATTCCGGTCCCAAGAAGGGCGCATAGCGAGTGGTACCAGCCAGCTTGTGCGTGCATTGCTTCAACTCCACGCATACGAAAGCGGATACCGGAACAGTAGGCTGTCAGGATGACTTGGATGGGAGGGCAGGGTAACCCATGGGATTGAAAGAGACCCAGTACTGCCGTGTACTAATATTTCGGATAAGCTTAATTCCTTGCAGATTGTATTATTGTCAACTGAGCGTACCTCGAAAATCTCGGCTTGGATAGTCCCTCTCACGCCGGGCTTCCTATCTACTTGGGCAGTGTGGAGGATGCCCTGTGTGGATAAGAATTTCCGGATCGATGGGTCTATCTTATCTAAACTGGTATCACAATTGATATGAACCAATATCTGCTTCCATGGTTCTTCCCAGTCTAACATGGAGATTGCCGGATGAGATGTTGGCAATCCGGGCTGTCTATCGAGATGGCAAATGGACGAAAGTAGAAAGTCCCATCGCTTCTGGAACGATGTATAATCCTCCATGGGGTAAATCGGAAAGTATACGATGATTCTGATCTGTCTCGATGGTTCGAAACCGACAAGCCGAAATGTGAAGTCGAGGCTTTCGAATTCTTTAGAAGAACAGGTGATGGTGGAATGCCTACAGTGGGTAAATTCTCTCGCAGACTGGTAAGGGTGATGGAGCTGGTTAAGGACCTCTTGGCCCACTGGAATCTCGAAACCAGAAACCCCCTGATGTTCGGTGGATGCATTTTGGTCTGCATCCTCGTCATATGTGTCTTGAGGTTGATCAAAAGCATCTTCCCTCTGCCTATTGCCCTCATTGACAACTGTTGGGAAAGACGTGTCGCTGGTGACCTCTGAATCCCGGTAAGGATTCTGACTTGACATCCATGATTCCCCTCGCGAGCTTTGCTTTGACGAACTCGGCATGGAGTGGTAGGGCCAAGAATCCTGTGGAAGGAGGGTCGCGTTACGCTCTTCTGGGTCCTTATTGAAGGAAAGTGACTTTGAGCTGTTGGCATCGGCATCACTGTGCGCTGCATCAAGGGCTTTCTCTGTGTAGGTTGTCATCTCTTCAAAGAACCTCTGAAGGATGAAGTCGTTTGATGCGGCGGCGGCAGCAGCATCTCGGGGGAGTCGAGCCTGCAGTCGAGCAATCTCCTCCAGGATTTGAGTCGTGTCTTCTTTTATCGCAGTAGTGTCATTGCGAATTTCTGCCGTATCGTTTTTGATTTCTTTCGTCAGGTGGCTAGGTTGTGCTCAACATGCCGAAACGATTAGATGGCATTCGTACACTTACAGGGCCGACATATCCAGGGCAATCTCCAGTGCCGTCTTGTGGGCCTCCAGGCTTCATCGCAGCTTGTTGATGTCACCCTGCCCGTTGATAGCCCAGGCCACTCGGGTCTTTAGCCGATCTTGGCCATACTTTGTGATGCATGTCTGAATCTCAGTCACAACCAAGTTACAGTTGCCAAGAATAGCCGTGACATGTTGATTCAGAGTCTTGGGGAACGGCTTGCTCTCATCGGACGCGTCTTCCTGGATGAGTTCAAGAATGGTCTTCAAAGACAACAGCTCACGTGAGACACTGTCCAGATCGCCACGAGCTTCTCGACATGTCCGAACAAACGAGTGGATCTTGACGGACAGGCTGCCGATGGCCATTATCAAGCCGGCGCAGCCACTCGTGATGGATAGAGGGTCCATCGGGGCGTTGGCATTTCGTCGTCGCGTGATTGAAGCGGGGAAGATGAGGTCAGGCTGCGCAGTCTCAGCTCTCTGCGTGAAGATGACTTTGGCGTTTCTGAGCGAAGCTCATTGGTAGCTTCGATGTGAGGCTGAAGCGGCCGGGGTGGAGGTGAAGGGTGACAGGATTTCATTGGATAACAGTCTTATCGATAAGGCCGGGTCACTCAGGGCAGGTTAAATTGCAGTGCATCGGCAGCTTCTACTGATCCTCTAGCTAGTGATTAGCTATTATGACGAGTTGTCACTATACCGAGCCGGGTGAGCTTTGAGTTCCTTAGCTAGCCAATTAAAATACAGATGAGTCTATAGGCAAATGCAAGATTGGCGAGTTTGGCTTCTAATGCTGCTGTCTAGGTGCCAAGACAGATACTCACTGCCAAAATGGTCCATATACCTCTTACGACAGCCAACACAAGAAAAAGCACCGATCATCATCAAATATAGCGTGGCTATCTTTATGCCCAGATGTTAAGAAACGTTTCGCCGTTATGGCTCATTAAAAAAAGTCGCTGTTCTAACCCGCAACGGCTGTTAGTGAGCTTTGAGCCAGCTGGCATTCCAAAGCGAAGCAGTCGCTCGTGAGGAGTCAAGAATGCAGTGAAGGACCCACAGCACACTATAGCACACGCACCCCCCTTTATCAGCAGCCAGGCAAGAAAAACCGCCCATCGTCGTCAATAGGGCGCTTATCTTAACAGACTGACCGTTAACTAGATCGGAACATGTGGACTCCGCCGTTATATCATCAAACGCCCTTGTAGAACGTCAACGGCAACCCTCGGCATCCGTTCCTGTATGTGCCTAGCGCTTAAGCTTACCCCAGCCCCGACAAACCCCTGACCGGCCCGTCTGCCGAAGGTCCGGGGCGGAGGACGGGGTAATCTGCCGGGGGGATCCACCCGGGCTGAGCGCTTGCGCGTAGGCTTACCGTGATTGAAGCATGCCGAAAACTCACGCCATTTCTCGGCGGTATGAGAGATTGAGGAGTCGGATGTGCCGATAAAGAAGCCTACCGAGACTGTTAGCAGTTCATTGCCCATAAAAAGACAGACCGATGAAAATTGCTGATCAAAGTGCCAAGACTTGTTAAAGGGAGGCTTTCAGTCGTGTGAGGTCATGTGACCGGCCTCCGTCATAAAACTCCGTGATTGTCCGTGGCTGGTTATCACCTCCGATAAGTGGCATCACGTCCACCACCTACCGATTCCTTCAGGTCAAACTGCCTGTTCAAAGACGATAAAACGACACAGTTTAATGGACTTTACTGGGATTAAATGCCATTCTTGTATGAAATCGCATCAACCATCATCTCTACACTCTCACCACAAATGCATGGCTTACCTCTAGGGCGTGTGGACCCCGGGACTGCATCCGCCTTCTCCTCGATGCCGGGCATGCATCCGAGATCTTCCCCACACCCCGAGAATGCACCGAGTTGACCGATGTATACTTGGAGCTGCTATATTAGAAGGGTAGCTCTGTCTCCTCGACATCTGTTGTAGTCAGTCCAAACCATGATCCATCAGACCTACAAAAACAAGAGTAAGACACCTCTCATCACGCCAAGTCCACCGCTAACTCAATAGTGTCTGCCAACCTCGTTCCCCTCACCATCGTCAAGGGCGCTGGCCACGAGTTCATCCCCCTTCCCCAGGGAGAGAACGCCACCACTGCCGACTTTCACTCGATCCGAACCAAGACGACCGATTCTCCGACCCACCTGACCTCTGGCTTCTACAAGATTGTTGCTGGCAAGGCGCGGCCTGCTCACTATAACTTTGAGGAGACCAAGTACATCCTCAGCGGTCAGATTGACATCCTCGTATGTCTCTCTGGGATATCTTGAAGCCCTTTGAGGCTGGTCTTTTGCGCTCGACGCTCACTAACCACCCTGACAGGACGAGGCCACTGGCATCACCCACCACCTTGTCCCTGGTGACTTTGCCTTCTTCCACGTCGGCTCCAAGGTCCAGGTATGTCCCCATATAGATGATATTCCTCAATTGGCTCATAACTGACATTTCACGTCTAGTTCTCCACCAAGTCCGAGGGTCTCGCCTTCTACGCCGTCACCCGACCCGTCCGAACTCCCCACCCCAACCTCCAGGGTCGTGAGGAGGACACCAAGTCCCGCCTGTAAAACAACAAAAGCGTGTCTGTATTCAATATCAATGAGTAAATAGTAATGACCAACAGTGGAGGATGCATTCCACATTATGCTAGTTGACCAAGTCACGGCAAACACCAGCAATTTGATCCATCTCCTTCACTGTTCCTGCTCAGTTTATGAGACGCGTCTCGTTCACTTCCCTCCAGGACTGCACCACTTGATCATGCAGCTCAGGCGGGCCAAGTGCCATCTCTCGGTTACCCTGGCTCAGCCTCGCATTGTACACGGTATCCACCGTGGGCCGATAGCCCAACAACTGTTCAATCTTCCTGTCGATCAACCTCGAGGTGAAGGCCAGAAATCCAAACAGCACATTGGCTGTGGCAAGACTGAATCTTATAGGCGATAGGAGAAGCGTCATGAAAGTATTCCTCCAGGGATTGATCTCCTTGAGTGGCGCCAGAAACAGCAATGCCAACATCTCGGTATATGAGTGTGCCCAGAGGTTGCTATCGAATTGTTGACAATGAACGCCACCGATTTTGAAGGTGAGATATTCTACGAGGTTATAAAGCCCGTAAGAGGCTTGCTGTAGAAAGCCAATTGGTGCTGGATACTAATTAGCAATGCCAATATTGAAAGGCGTTGATTACATTACTCACATGCAGCGACATGAACCACCCGCTTGAATAATCCTAACCCTCCTTGCGCAGTTCCTAGACCTCGGAATGCGTTGAAGAGGGCCATGACTCGGCCCCCGAGCAGCGCCACTCCACTGAAAACCCCTGTGATGGGATCACCGGGAGCCTTAAGATCAGGCAATTCGACGTGTCGTATCAAGCTCAAATCTACTTGCCGGATAAGGCCATCACTAGTAAGAATGCTCGCAGACATGGCCGAAAGTTGAGACCCAGATGGTTTGTGTTTCCAGACCGCTACACGGTCAGGCAGTAGATCGCACCGTCCTTCGGCATACGCCTGTTGAAAAGTGTTTAATGCCGATCTGGCAAACTTGAACTGACCCGGCTCTTCTTTGGATATCTTGTCTGCCATCGACTTGGCATTCTGGCCAATCTCTGGTGACAATGCCTGTTGAACTCTCGTGGCAACCAGATCAGAGGTGATATCTTGGAGGGGAATCGGCTCTGGACTACACCCGGCTTGGAACACACGGTAGGACCAAAAGGGCTGATCTCCAGCAATTGGAATCATGATGATGGGCTTTCCTAGCTTGAGAGCCTGTGAAAAGGTTCCAGCTCCCATGTGGATCACAACGGCTGCGACCCTAGGGAAGAGCCAGTGATGGGGTATCTCGTCGACGATAAAGATGTCGTCTCTCTGGAATAGATCAGAGTCTATACCACACCACCCCTTCGCAAAGATAACTCGCCGCCCAGATTTGGCGATGCCGTCAAAGACAGCTTGAAGAACTTGTTCCGTGTTTGGAAACGACATGCTCCCAAAGCCGACATAGATTGGCTCGTCTCCGCTCTCAAGCCACTTGATCAACTCGATGGGGGGCGTATATGGTTCCGGGTCTGCGAAGACAAAGCCGGCGGTGTCAATCTCATCACCCCAGTCGGCGGGTTGTGGGAGGAGATAAGGAGACCATAGGTTGGTGCAAGGTAGTCGAAAACGGAAGAATTGACTGGTCCACCAAATAGGCGAGAAAGGTTCAAGGCCCATGGTATCAACACGAAGTCGGTTGAGGCCCGATTTGAGCATGAGGAAAAACCTAGAAAGTCCAGAGTTAGTAACATATGAATGAATCTGAGAATTTTTCGAACTTCTTACGCTAGGTCTTTCAACCACCATGAAAGCGCGTTTCTGATAACCGAGTTGCTAGTCGCAGAGCTCTCCGCTTGTGAATGTGGTAGGTACTTGGAGTATATCCGCGGGTTGTTCGCTTGCAGATGGATAGGAATGCCCATTCTGGCGGCAGCAGAGCTGTGCACAAAGGTCGTCATGGTAGCAATGATGGCATCCGCAACGAACGGTTCAGGTGACGTCCCTTCAGGAACTCCAGCAGGATCGCCAATACAAGCTCCCCAGAATCGCTGGCCCATCTCGAAGAACTCGTCCTGAATCTGGGGTAATAGTTTGCGCATCCCTGCTGCGCCAAGGCTTCTGCGGAAGATCATCTCCCTCGGGTCGGCTCGTCCCAGAGAGTAGAACTCGATGCCGGCAGCCTGAACGAGAGGTCGATGACGTTCGTGAGTGACGTATCTTACGCGATGGCCGTAGTGAAACTGCAGGACTTTGGCAATTTCTAGAGTTGGTTCGAGGTCGCCGCGGCTGCCAAAGCCCATGATGACAATGTTGAGTTTGGGCATGTTAGCGAGGGCATCCCCACTGGTTGGGCTCTCCATCGTTGGCGTATGTCTTGCTTGTGAGTAAATCCTTGAGCTATGAATTACCACTCTGAGTTAGAGCCCTTTATCAATTGACAGCAATTCAAACTCGGGGTCCGCGGACGATGTCGAGTCGAAACACGTTTGGGGTTGTTGATGTCGCCGTCAGCACTAGCTAAATCGGGAAGATTCCGCGGACGACGTGTTGCAGAAACGAGCCACTCACACAGCAAGAATTGTATAATAGGAATCCGGCGGAATGGATCGCTTCATTGTTGAAACATGGGTTTATAAAAACTTGATCGTATATGGTTTGAATAGATAAGTTGAGCTCAGTTTGTTGATCTATTTACAGATTGCAGGTTAAAAGCCTCAACAGAGGGAGATTCGTAGGCACGTTGACGACGTGAAGGAAGAATAATATTTAACGGCTGTGTATCCTATTCTGTTCTACTCCAGTATGCAAAATCAGATAACCGGGACCTTCCACCTTCGGTCCCCGGACGTCTGCCAACACATTATATCACAACCAGCGAATGAGTATTGGAAATTCCCCAAACGCCTCTTCAATCTCATCCGGCGCCGAAAGAGTAAATGTTGTGCTGATTGCATCGTCCTTGACCGGGATACGGCTGATGGGCGCGCGATTGGGGGAAGCTGACGAGGACGCAGGCTTCTGGCGTAGAAGTAGAGAGTCTTGTGTAGCCCTAAGGTAGGCTTACTTGCCTTGCTCCACCACTCGCCTTCTATCAGTATTTTTGAGTGTTCTATTTTCTCGTTCTTCTCTTCTGGACCTCTTTTGGAACGGACACGTCTTTAATAATTTCACCCCAGTCACTCTTCCGAGCGTTTGTTTGCTTCACACTGACCCTCGTCATCTTCAGCTCAACGCCATCGTCAAGACACGGCACACCAGCGTCACGCTGTGTAACTACCGTTTCTAGGGCTTGGCAGTAGGTACACGCGGGTACACACGTATCTCGACGCATCTAACGTATTGGGGGGAATGGCTAACAAATGCTGCTGCGGCCGAGACCTGGGCGCGTGGCAGTGGACTCTCCCGGCTGGCATTGCGTTTGTTGCCGTTCGGCGGATGGGCCTATTGTTCGGGTGACGGCGTTTGAAGCGAATACATGCACTAAATAAAAATCAGAATAAACTGAAGTGACTGTAGGTAAACGCAGAAATTGTTCCGATTGCGGACTGCACTCGACATCTCGGCCTAACCTCACTCCATTGTCGTTCAATCGCCAAACGACTCTCACAATCCCTTTCGAGGTTAATACAAACGTGAACGAGTCTTTATTCATTCTTCTGATTGTAAACTCAGTGCCATTTGTCTCTAAGCGAAGCATTGAAGTTCAATCTGATCGCTTCCCGTGTCTTGGTGAACATGAAACTCTCAGCGCCCTCATCACCAACCTGGTATGTGTAAGTCGACCACGAGAACTTCAACTCTGTGGACGTGGAACCCGGATAGCTCAGGATGTTCAAAGTGACGGAACAAGATGCAACCAGCGACCCCTGCGGTTCCATTCCCATCGGAGACCTGATGCGACAGACATGCGGCGGCTCACTCTTGCGCACATCCATTGTCAGCATGTCGCTGTATACGCCTTTCATCGAGAACAGCTCTGAAGCCGAATTTGGTCCAGCCAAGGCGATCGTCGCTTCCATCGCAAAGGGTGCTACTGACTACGCCTGGGCTCGCATTATCCATGTGCTCAACGCACGAGGCTCCAAGATTACAATCGAACAGCTTTCTCGTCGAATCAACCAATGTCTCGATCCAACAGGCCCCATGCCGATGCTGAAAAGCTATGGTCTTCCGCGCGCCAAGGTGCTGCTTGGACACGACTGTAAGTAGTCCGACCACCTGTTGATACAGACTAACAGATCGCAGGCTACCTTCGAGATATCGAACACGCTTGCGCTGACTCTTGTCTCTGCACGTCAGTCTACGCCTACATCACCGATACCACCAACAAACCCGGGCCCCAGAACTTTGTCATCGAAAACCTCACGGTTGAGTCGTTCTTTGATCGCGACGATAACTACGTTCTCGACAAGTCATACGCATTTGCCGGCAACATCGACCACTTCAAGCCCAAGGATTGGACTCTGCAGTATCGTCGAATGATTAGAACTCACATGGAGACTCTGGTCAGAAGACACAACGAGAAGATTGGAGTTTGGCTTGGGAAGAAGGTTCAGCTTCGTCTTGGTCAGGGAGAGGGTGTGGAGGATTTGGTTCCGGGGGAGGACTTTGGCCAGTACTTTGTTGATGTTGATATGGACCTCGACAAGTTTCTTATGGGTGCGATGGATCAGACTCGGGAGTTTTACGCCACTCAGATGGGTGGTACCTTCGACCTATAGAGTGCAGGAATGGGTTGCAATTTCGGAGTTTATGGGACAAGGCAAAAGGATCAAGCAGATCCAACTGGGTTTAGAAAGCTGGGATATAGTTATATGGGATAGTCTCCGATCGAAGGTCTACAGGCGAATAGGACTCTTCTCTCTTAGTGATGCAAGGCTTAGCCAGAATGACGATGCCCGAAGGCGTGTGAACTGTGCCGATTTACCGCTCGCAAGTCGGGCAAAGGCCGACTATTCCTATATCGAGTTCAAGATGCCGCCACTTAAGCCAATTACGACCCGCGTCGATGGTTGCGCCATTGTCCGATGTAACAGCAAGAGGTGTTCTAAGACTTGGGCAACATTTTTTCCCTTCCACTATTCCAACCGCAGTACGCCCCTTGATACCTTGTGACCTGGGGTGTCATTCTTGGTGTAGCTTGTATCCTCCCAACTCGCATCGTTCTCTACCTAAGATGGTATCTTGCAAGAGAAAACAAGAGAAGAGATGAAATCGACCGACAAGGTCTCATTAGAGAGGTTGGCGTTATTGAGCATGTTGATGAGAGTGGGGAGACGTTGGATGAGGTGGTGAATACCAGGCAAGTGGACCTGACAGATCGAGAGAACCTTGCCTTGCAAGTCACATGAATGAAAGTAGTTGAACATGACTAACTTGCAAATAGCCGATATGTCCTGTAAAGCTCAGATTTGGCAGCGTGCTTTGAAGTACCTCACTCTCTGCAGTCATGATAGACACAAGATCGTTATAGAAAACCGCCTTGAATACGGCTAGACCTTAGATTAGAGCCAGTTCCAACAAAACCACAAACCCAAAACACACCTGGTCTCACACTCGTCATGAAGAAACTTGCGCCAAAGCCCTGACATGAACCGTCGACATGAGTTTCTCATACGCAGCTTCGTCCCTTATGTTGGTATCGCCCTCCTCGACATCCCCTGGGCTTTTCACCTGTAAAGCTGGTTTCCAACCCGTATGACCGTGGAACATATTAATGTTGAGCCTGGCATATTTCAGCCGCTTTACCTTGTCTGTGCAAATCTCTGACGCAAAGTCTTGATGGTTCCTATCATTGTAACGACGAGACAGTACACGACCATCAATATTAGAGTAAGCCTCGTCGTGACCAAGTTGATCGAGAAGCTTGGAAGAACCCCGGTCCGTTCCCGCGCCCATACAAAACACCCTTAACCCTTTCATGGACTCTGCCCATCGGGAAAGGACATTATGCCATCGAAGAGAATATTCACGGACTCCAAGGCCAGGCTCGGGTCCATCGAAGGTCTCAATGACGGAAGCATCATTATCTCCATCATCAAAGGGATATCGACGCCAGGCCTTGACTATGATGGTGCATTTGTCAAGATATAGCTCTTCAAGTCCACCATTTTCCTTGCCTAACGAGGAGATCCAGTCAACCTGCCACTCTTGGCCAAAGACATAGTTTCCGAGGGCGAGGACTTTGAGTCGAGGGAGCGGCGATTCACCCAGTTGGCGAAAATCGACCTTGGGGTATAGACCCCAGAAGTCGGAATAGAAGAGTGAAAGCGTCTGCAAGTTTTCGGCGATACTGGGGAATAACCATGTCTCGGGCAAGGTCTGGAGCATCCCGTGTTCGAGTAGTGATCGGGTCCTACCACGATCGAGACGGCCTCCGATAGTGATTAAAAGTTTAAGGTTAACGATAGTTGGTATTGATAACATCCTTTTCAACACTCCTGAGTCCTCGGCGAGGGTATCTTTGTACGGTGAGAGGTTGGAAATGGTGAGCTCTCGGAGCGGCATAACGTGGCCGGAGAGGATGCCCTGGTCATTGGCATACTTGAGGGGCTCTTCATCCATGAAATATCGACTAAAATTGACTGTTTCATCAATCTTGGTTTGTATTTCCGGCGTCCACAAGCCCAGCACACAGTGGCATATCGTTTCCATAACTCTGAACCGGAAAAGCCCTATGTATTCAAGATCGTCAATCACAGGGGCGTAGTATGCCACTCCCAGTAGTTCATGAAATCGGACATGAAGTGAAGTGACGTTGGTGAAGCAGCGTAAGTAGGGTAGGGCGCTGGCAAAAGGCCAGGATATCTTCCAGGGACCGTTTGGGTCTTGATCATCGCCGTGATCACCCCAGGCTTCTACCGTGATCTCTCGTACGAGACTGCGGAGCTTAGAATTCTTGGCGATGAGAATGAATCTTTCGGCTGAGTCGTCACAGGCCTCTAGGCGGAGGCTTCTGTACGCCCATGGTAAGGCGATGATGCCCATCCTGCTCGATACAAGCCGTAGTTGAAGTAGTGTCGGCTTTGGCAGGTGTCGGCATATTTCGCTCCATACTTCTGGAGGTACGTCGGTCCAGGTGCGGATTTCGGGAGTTGAGGCCATGTTATTGAGGGTATCGTGGTGAAGCCGTTGATAGGTAGGTAATGTGCAAGGTTGAAATGCCGCACTTTGTGCTGACGCCCAGATTTGCATGGTATGGTGCTGCATGCACCCACTCAGTTCTCGACATATAACAGCATCAAGACAACAAACGGTAAGGGATAATTCTTCAAGGGTATCGTTCGCCACCTGATGTCGCATTAAGAAAATCAATACTCTTTCTAACCTTTAACCATCGAAGCCTTGTCTAGGCTATCGCGGTAAATATTCAGCTCCTGCAAGCACAGCCCCCTCAGCTGCACTGCACCCACCTGACACGTCCTTTGTCGACTCGAAGAATGATTATTGGCTCCTCAAAAATCGGGCACCAAGATTTTCCGGGTCATTTATGAGACATGCGGTAGCGTTGGCTATTGTTTGTCACACCAAAAGGTGCAGAACAAAGAATCAATCATGCTACCGATTTCGCCTCTACATATCCTCGAGGGACAATTTACGACCTTCATTTCTCCTTATCATCTTTAGTCGTCTCGCTAAGTTGATATGCCGCAAAGATATCGTGTCGGACTCGTTTGCGATAGCATAATTATGTGCTGACGACAATGCTAGCCTGATTATTCTTTTGGGCGAGCAAACAAATATCCTAACGCCGCCGCCTAATCTGTGTCCGAAACCGCAGTTTATCGACAAACATTTTATGCACTCATCCATTTGACGCTGAAAAAGCACTGGATTGATACTATTCAAACGGGAAGAAGAGATTTTATCGGCCTATTCAATCAGGATTCGAGGTGTCCTTAAAAGTTTTGCGAGCATTGTTGGACATGGCAAACGGAGCAAATGTCTTTGAGATACCCTTCACGCAAACGACTTCACAATCGACAACATTTCTCATTTTTCGCTACTTTGACCTGTTTGGACGGGCTACAAGGACTTGTATGCGTTTTTTCTTCAGCTCAAAGACTTCAGCGGTGCGACTTTACTCAACTCTTCTCCCGACCTGCAGATCTTTCCACCAACACTCCCCTCGTGGATTGATCCAAATCGGCTGGGAACTTTTCGTCTCTTCCCTCTGCGATCCTTCTGACTCACACACCACTCTCCCATCCTCGAGCCTGCCTGGCGCAGCGCCGTTTCCGCCATGTGTCAACATTGTGCGCAAAATAGCCCCACGGTAAGCCATCCCTCCCTCACCTTTGTGCGACCCCAGACCTGACCATCTTTTTCTCCCTGCAGATGATAGCCGGCGTCAACCTCTCAGTCTACGTCAAAGCACAGGCCGCCAAGCTGCCATGGACCTTCAAGATTTGCCCCGATATCGAGGCTAAACTGATGATGATTATCTCTACACGGCTGAGAGATGATGCCATGACGTATTTCGATCCCAACCGGATTGACCAGCATCTCATGATCAAACGGTTGCTGGAGGACCTTGGTTTGTTCTTTAACTACTCGAAGGAGAATAAAAAGGTGGTTTATCGTAAGTCTTCTGTTGTGCATCACATTGTCGACGACTTACTTACCTCGTCTCGTCTAGGTGGCATAACGGCACAAGCCAAGGGGGTTCTTTCGGATGCGATTGCGTGGGATGCCGTCTTCAAAGTTGAAAATGGCAGAGACAAGAACCTCTTCCAGTGGAAAGTCGGTTTCATCTTCAACGACATGGCGACTGTTGAGAGTGCGAAGAAGTACATCAAGGCCAAGCGCGCCGAAGAGGACAAGATTCATCAGCAGCGAATGTCTCTGACGCAGTCAGCCAGAGCTCCTCTCGCTGTGAACACCAGTTCCGCTTCATCGCAGCACGCCATCCAATCTCCTACTTCAGCGGCCCAGACTCAGCCAACGACTACATCCCAGACGGCGACTGTTCGCACTCAGCCAGCCCAGGGCTCTGGAGAAGGCCGAGATACCACCTCTGCCTCTCAAGCGGGAACTGCTTCCAACCCCATCAGCCTGGACACCGACGAAGATGGAGGTTCCTCCCAGTACACCCACGCTCACGCTCCTCAGGTATCTTCACCTCTGGCTTACGTTTCCCCTTACACTGCTGCTGACCGAGCCGCGGCTCGTGCGGCGGCCACCCCTCGCATAGGACCCGAGGGAAGCTACAATGTGCCGCTTGCCAACGTCACCGCACCTAACAACCATCGACCAGCCAAACGTCGATCTTCTACTCTCTCTACCGGAGCTGCTCGGCCTCCTTCGCGTCGTCGTCGATCCAATGCTAACTAGCTGTCTCTGATCAACGCATCCTATTTGTGATGGCCAAAGTTGATC
Source organism: Fusarium sp. NRRL 66088 (assembly GCA_013186415.1). Taxonomy (NCBI): domain Eukaryota; kingdom Fungi; phylum Ascomycota; class Sordariomycetes; order Hypocreales; family Nectriaceae; genus Fusarium; species Fusarium sp. NRRL 66088. The sequence continues at coordinate 97,996 of JABCKD010000244.1, forward strand.
GCCTGTGCTCACAGGAACAGGGATTGTCTTGGCTGGGGTTGGAAGATGGACAGGGGTCTTTACAATGGAGGAAGAGGGCGGTGGATGGTTCTGCATTGCTTCAACTCGGACACGGTGTACAGGTGGATTCCTTTGCTTACGTTCTCATGCCACCTAGCTCCCTTACGTAGACCAGAATTACAACCCTAGAACACCCATGTTGGCATTATGATTTGGCTTAGTGCACCCGTAATATAAGTATCATGTGAGCTTCTGGAGGGCAACACGCGAAAACGCCCCTCGATTTCTTTCTTTGCTGGAGGCTAACACTCACTATAACTATATTACTCCCATAAGTATTTTTAACTTATATGATGTATAGTATTCGTTATAGAACTAATTTAGTCTTTTACTGATAGGTTTACAATACTTATGAAGTAATGCGGCTATGACGAGTCTTATCCCCTCTGATAAAGAGGCGTGCGTCCTCTGTAGTCTACGGCTGTGTTACTTTCGTTGGGTTGCCCATAGGTCCCCATTCGAGCCCTTGACCAAGCGTCCTCTGTAGTCAGCCGCGCCTTGAATTGTGGCTTGAAAGTGCTCATGGTGCAAAAATTCAGGCAGCCATGCATCTCACGCCTAACATACCTAATCAAGAGCATAGAGCCTCTGGCTGTGAGCCCATCTTCCCTGAATCCTCAGTATTTGGTGCAAAATGCCTCCCAACATTAACTTCGTGCCGATGCACGATGCCTGGAACCACAGTCGATCAAACAATGAAATATCTCTGATATTAAAGTATGCCTTCGGAAGGCTTTCGAACATGTAGCTTTGCGAGATGTCAGACGCGCCTTATACACTTGAATGATCCCCTTTCTAAGCCATGTTATAGTTCATTCCCTTTTCACAAATGTGTTCTTTATTATAGTTGAAGTCGGGATAACCGATAGAGAAGATTGTTCATTCCTTTTTCACTATGTCAACATCAGATGTATCACTACCACTTGATCTGTGTGAGGACTGTATCCTTTACCGCCTTATTTAAACCCCTTGCTCCCAAACTCCTTCTCAGTCCAGTCCAATAACTCTTGAATAGCCTTTTAATCCTCTAAAACTGCATCTTTGTACTCTTTGAGCTTGTGATTATAAAAACTACCGCTCTGAACACTCTCGTTCTTGGCCATGCTCGCCCACAGTTGGGCCTTTGCGCCAGCATAAACATCTGTCAGGAAGATGGACCCCAGCACACCAATAAACGCACCAAGCCAAGGCCGTCGTTTCCGAAAATCATCAAGCAGGGCCGTGTTCACAACTCCTGGGTGGATCGCGACAAACTTGACAGTAGGATAGAGCTTGCTCAGGGCACGGCTGTGGTAGTAATCTGCGAGCTTGGACTGGCCATATCGTGCCAAGCTGGATATTTCGTTGAGGGGGGTTTTGCAGCGAGAAAGAAGGATGCCTCCCTTGGGCGTCTGTTTGAAGGTCTCGGAGCTCAAGTTGACAACACGGGCGTCTCCCCCATGTTGTTCGGCCGTTTTGAGAATAGTTGGGAGTAGTAGTTTGGTGAACAAGGCTGGTCCCATGTAATTGGAACCAAAGTAGACTTCGTAGCAGTCAGTTATAAGGCCGGCGGTGGTGTCTACCATACCCGCGTTGTTCATCAAGATGTCGAGCCGGTCAGACTGGGTGAGGAATTCGGCGACGGCTTTCTCGATAGATGCGAAGGATGGTAGGTCCAACTCCAGAAATTTTATCTGGCCCTTGAAAGTCGGCACGGCCTCTTCATCTCTTTGAGGGCAGCATCGCCACGTCTTTCTGTCCTAGCTGTGAGGAAAATGGTCGCGGGGTTACGTTTTGCGAGCTAGAGGGCACTCTCCTTGCCAAGACCACTATCAACGCGAAGTCGCACTTTGTAACAAGAAGAATTGCTGGGACAAAGCCATTGGCTAATTTACGTTAGAATAGATGTATCTTTTATGCTCACATTTTAATTGGTCAGACACCCCTGTGGTGACCTGGCGGGAGGCTTATCACAATTGAAGGGATAGTGTTGCTGTAGTTAATACCCCCTGAAGAGTAGAATCGTACGAATATCTTAATAAAAAGTACATTTACGTCACAGTGCTCTGCGGCATTAGGCTTCAATACTTTATATGCTCACAACAACATGTTATAATAGTTGACAATCCGCTCCCATAAATAATTGCTGCTCAGATACTAGGGGATGAAGCTTAAGTCCTGCCGGTCGGGCTCTCTGGAAGCCATCAGTCGCACAATAGCCCGAACCCGTTCCCCGTCAAAGAGCAGTTCCTCGATGGCTTCTTCCATATACTGGAGCGCGAGGTCGCCGCTGGTGTGGCGGGCTAGTAACTGCGCCAAGGAACCGTCGCCAATGTGCTCTCGGTAGAAACGATGAGCGTGACGCGCGATTTCCAGCATCTGCTCTAAAACCCCGTCCTTAAGCGGCGACCCGAGCCGAGGGCTGTCTGGGTACAGGGTGTCCCATATAGCATACCATTTTTCAACCTCCGTCCTCTTCAGCCTGACCGCCTGCTTGACGAGCGTGTATTCAGCATCGTCGATCAGCCCCGGGTGTTCAGCGTCTTGCCGTCCCTCCAGGTGTTGACGCTTCACGTGTTGACGAGTCAGGTGCTGCAGTACGCGGTCTATAGAGGTAAACCGAAGTTGGTTGCACTGTAGATACCAGAGTAGGTCGAATTTGGAAAAAGGGCACGCCCACAAGTGTTCTTCATCAGACTCCCGCTCAGTGATCCGCTTATTTCTTCCCCTCGCAACCATGGCGACAGCCTTGCCGGTATTAGGAGATGAAAGCAGGTTGATGAAAGTTAAAGTGCCCGCTGCCGTAGCAGGACCGTCCTCTAGTACCAATCTCCGATGGATCTCGTCTCTGACCTCAGCCCACAGGCGGTCCGACTGCAGTCAACGGTTTTAGACATCTGAAACATACACCACTTCACTTCGCGCCTTCCACCCGCGATTTGGGTTTTGGGGTAAGATATATCCCTTCAGTTTAGTCTCTTATTCTATACTAACTCTCTCAGCATAGTCAAGGCCGCCCCTAATCACCGCCAGGTCGCCACTCCGAGTCAACATGATATCTCTCTTTGTCAAGGCACAAACAATGTCCCTCTTCCCAGCGAACCAATCGTATGGGACAAAAAAGTGCTCAAAGATCTCGATCGTAGGGGAATCTTTGCGTTGCGCGATCTCTAACCCGCTCTCGCTGAGATCAACAGAGCACACCCAAAAAGACCGGTTCAAGAATACGAGTTTCCTCGATTCGTCAATTCCGATGACATGGGCAACGCTTAGTTCGAATGTCGTCATCTGTGAACGAAGCGGAGCGGCTGGACTCGATGTCGTGACCATATTCTCCCCGTCTTCATCCGTGGCAAGTTGATCTAACGCTGCCACAGCATCCAATTGCTTCCCTAGCGAGCTGCTATCGTTGTTGCCGACGGCGAGGCAGTTTGCGTCAATTATCGCAATCCTGTTGGTGTTGACGGAGCTGTTCGGATGTAACAAGTCGAGCATGATTCTTTGTTTTTGGCCGAGCGAATAGAGGATCGCGCTTTTGAGCTCTGCCGTGTCGTTGTCCAACGACAATGCAATAGATGAAACTTCAGACCAGTCACTCCAGCAGTAGGCGCAGACTTTGACGTTGTCGACACAAACCAGATGTAGAGAGGATTCTGGATGAGGGAGCCATTTGCGGATTCCTGGCATTTGTGGATATGTCCGCTCTCTCTCATAGTTACCACTGTCCAAGTTGAACAGATGATCAGACTCGCGAGTAGATACCAGAAACTTCGCTGCCATTTCTCCTACTAGCACATCTATGATTGCCTTCTCGGAGTCGAGGCGGGACTTGAAGAGTACCGTCAGATCGCTGAGCCAACCTTTATCTGCTGACTTCTGGATTCTGTGTAGGAAGATCCTGTTGGAGGCATCGACGCTAAGGAGGGCGTCTCTTCGTTCAATCCAGGCCAACAGGCGGACTGGTGACTTGTGGCTGTAGAGAGTCCCCAAGCTCGCTGCCATTTTCCGCTCGTACAGTACGACTGATCCATCATCCTTTCCGCAAAAGACGACTTCGGACGTGTGATGGACCCCCATGGCAGTGATCTTCGCTTTGGCTTCCATGGAAACCGTCTCGACCACTGTAGTGGAAGTGGGCCCGCTGCTGTCATCGCTCAGGGACTCCCGCAACAGAACTTCAGGTTCCCAGACAGTGCACTGGGCGCCTCGTATGTCAGCAAGAAGCATACTGTCTCTCGTAAAGGCAAGCTGCTTGATATACGAGTTGGATGACTTCACCCGATAGAGGAGCTTGAACGTATCAAATTCATAAACGTGGATAATCCCATTTGCACCACCCGCTGCGAGGAGACGCCCATTGGGGCTTGGGGCGAGGGTTTGGCAGTTGGCACGAAAACATTCCAGCTGCTGATCGGCAAAGGGGTCAAGGAGGGCAAGATCACCATCGAGGTATGCGACTGCGAGAAGGCTAATGTCAGGGTTGGGGTTGAAAGCAAGCGCGACGACGACATGCGTGCTGGTCTCTCCGCTGGAGAGTTTCTTGCCACAGCTACCAGCGTAGGCGTCCTCTTCCATGTCCCATAACGTAATGGGTTGGCCGCTGTAAGCGACAGCAAGCATTCCGTGGCTGGTAGAGAGAGTCAGTGCGTATGGGGTCCCACGCGGAGGCGTTCGGTTCGTCTCTGGCGTATCGGTATCGCTCCATGGCCTCCGCACCGACTCCGGCCGGGCGTCGTGTCCCAAATTCCAAGTCGCGACGTAGTTGTTGCGACTCGCAATTAAAAGCGTCTCTCCATCGAATTCCATCCCCAGCGGACGCGGAGGGCTCGCGAGGCTGTGCACCACTTGCCCACTTCTGATGTCCCAGACCTTGGCCATCTTCATACCACAAGTCGCTACGAGGTCAGTTTTGGTCTTGAAAGCAATGAAGTTGACAGCTTCACCGTGCTCAAAGACCTTGTACTCCTGGTAGGATGTGGCGTAGTACAATATGACAGTTCCTGAACTGAGACCGACGGCCAGGAACTCGTCTCCATAACTCAACGCCCTTGGGTGACCCTGACGGAAATCGATGCACAGCAGCCTGTCATCCCATTGCTTGTTAGGCGCGCCAAGCACTGCGAGCCTCCGGCCTGAGCCCCCGGTGTTGTATACCATAGACTCGGTGGGACAGAATGGGGGTATCAACGAGTATATTGCTGTCGGTGATACCGTGAGGGCGTTGGCAAACATGGCAGGAATCCGAGCAAGGTCTGTGGTCCACTCTCGGAGCGCTCGTATCCGAGGGTCTAGTGGTGAACGCTCAACGGCGCACGCATTGACGTAGGTTTTGAGATGTTTTGAGGCGCGGATGAGGTCATTGAGATTCCGAGAGTCGGCAATCGTTTCGATCCAAGTAAGGACGTTGGATCTCAGGAACTGCACGACAAGCTGGAACGTCCCTGCCGCCAACGGATCAGCCCTCGAGAGATGATATGAGTATGCAGTGTATGCATAGGCGGCGAAATCTAGTCTTGTTGCTGGCAAATTTGCCGAAGAACGGCGTCGACTGTTCCTCGGAGGCTTCATTTCCTCCCCGACAAGGTAATTGAGACACACCTGAGCCATCCGTGTGTGCGCCTTAGTTTTCTCGATGGAGAACTCGGACTCATGTCTGCCAGCTACAAGGAATTCTCTGGCAGTTTCATGCACCATCTTAACTCTCCCATATTTGTCCACGACCACCAGTTGACCACAGAGCGCGGCGATGCTCTCCTCCAATCTTGGGAATGAGTCGTGGATGTCCAAGGTCAGAGCACCGTCCAGCTCGCTGATTGTCATAGGTCGAACCGCGCATGCTGCCCACATGAGAATGGTTTTGGCCAGCTCCTTTCCACGCGCGGCCTGCGACATGTAGTCTAAAGTCCGCTTGTATAGTGACTCCATGCCTCTCGGCACGTCTTCAAGAATCTGGTGAATTTCCTTTCTGCTGTGGCAGCGTAGGAGTTCCTCAAGCACCAAAATTGTCCACAAGAAGGAGCCCCTAGATTTGTCTAGAATCTTCTCGGCCAATGTACCTCGATCGTCAGGTCCCACGACTCCTAAGGCCTGGGTCCTCCTCTCCACCAAAAGCCTGAGATCTGACTCTGTGTCTGTTGTCGAGATTGGCAAGGACTGGACTAGGTTGGGTGGAATGACCGAGAAACCTTGGTCCAGATCGACCGTATCCCGACTTGTGACGAGAATTCTCAGGGGTATAGATTCGTCCATGTTGGAAAGAATGGCATGCAAAAGGACCGGAGGATTGGAACACTCGTCCAGGGCGTCGATAACCCAGTAATGTCGAGTCATTGTGGCCTGGAAAATTCCAGAAAGGAAGAGGATTCTCCAGAGGGTACGTTCGTCGACGCGATCTAAGCAAACACCATCCGCCTGCATCCCTAGGATGGCATCACTAGCTTCGGCATTGGAGCTAGCCATCTGAAAAGCCAGAGATCGTAGACAACGACCTAGGTTAGACTTCGACTTGTCTCCATGTTTGAAGAAAAAGTAGCTGCATGCCTGGCCGGACTCCTTGAGCTGATCGATGACATAGCCAGCGAGAACAGACTTTCCAGTTGCTGGCTTGCCCTTGACCCATAGCGTCCTGTCATTTCCGGATTCCCCATCTCTCCATTTGACGTAACTGGCTTTGGCCGAAATCCATCCGCACGACCCGTGCATCCGAGCTTCGCAGACGTTTGCAAGATCATCGTCCAAGACGTCGGCAACTTCCAGGTACTTCTTGAGGTTTTTGATCCTCTCACGCCTTTGCTTCAGCTTCAGCTCCGGAATTGCCGTGGCAATTTTGCTGACAGTAGAGGCGAGCGCGTTTCGTAGGAGGGCGTAGTTGGAGTCTTCAGGTGTGTCAAACTTGCATATTGAGCGGTGGTCAGCAGTCATGGGTATCTGCTTCTCTTCACGGTACCCGAGGACGGCCGACTCGGGATTGACGATGAGTGAGCTAAACCGTTTCATATTCTGCGTTTCGTAGAACGACCAAAGCTCAAGGCCGGCCGAAAAATGCCGAAATTCATCATTGATCACTTGGACCGCGCCAGAGTTCGGTTCTAGATCGCCAATATAAGCGCGGTCGTACGCAACCCTGAGGAGGTTCTTCAGCATCTTTGCCGAGTCGGCACCTCGATGCGGCGTGGCCAGGAAATAGAATGCGGCGAATCGCCCAGCCAGCGCCTTGTGCACTGCGTCTTGTTTCGCAAGGATATATGCTTTCTTCATCACCAAGCCACCCATGCTGTGGCCGATGACAACGATGTATGTCCCGGAATTGACAATGCATGGCGAAGTGCTGATCGCGCCTAGGAATGACTTGCCAATATGGTGTACATTCAAGCAGTCCTCCTTGCCCTTCAAGTAGTATGAATCGTACCCATAGCTATGGATGCGGACGTTCTTGAATGCGGGGTCTTTGGAGAGCCACTCCTTTGGCCAAAAATGAGACTGCAGGGACGACTTGCTCCATGTTTTTCTAGAATTTCCGCCTAGGCCATGGACGAATATGAAGTCGATCTCCGGCGCCGTCGGGGAAAAGAGGAGGCTCAGTCCAAGCGGGCCCTTCACGCCCTCCGCTTGATCGCCCGAGGTGGTTGACGTACTGGGCAGGGTTTTTGACGGAGGAAACAGGCTCCTCGAGCTCTTAGGCGAGTCGCGGCTACTTGAGGGACTGTCGGGATGTAGGTCGGGCTTTGTGCGCCGCTGCTTTCGAAAGAACTGGTACAGTCAGCGATCTGGTAGGATTGAAGTTTCCCAGGAGGCTAAGGAGGTGAGAGTTAACCATTGTAGTCCGCAGAACTCAGTGCGTGGGGCGCCAATCTCGGTTGCCCAGACTCATTCAAGGTGACGTCGGCACGATGGTCTGTCCCTTCAAAAGAATAATGGAACAATGGTACAATGAGAGTTGTTTCAGGAAAGACTCTTGGTGGTGCTCAACCACCTCGCGATCGAAGCACGTAGCAGGTGATCAGCCCTCCCTCCCACTTCGAACCACCAATCAGCTGGTTGCTTCAACCGCCTGTCGATGCCCCCCCGGCAGGCTCGGGAAAGACAGCGGCATGTATCTACCCCAGAAAATCGCGCACCCAATATTTCAAGAACACCCCCATTGACCTGTACCTTCTTTGCCATTTCTTGATGATACTGTGTTGATTTGGCGCATAAGAGGGATTGTCCGTGCATTGTGTATTATTTCAGAGAGCCATTTACTATGGGTTCACAGACGAATCCAACCTTCGCGGTTGGGGACCATGAGGCTTTCATGGAGTTTGCTCTCATTCAGGCACAAAAATCACCGCCAGCTGCCAACAAATTCTGCGTCGGAGCCATACTTGTCGACGCCGCTAAGGGCAAGGTCCTATCGACAGGATACTCGCTTGAATATCCGCGAGATTACAAGGGAGATCCAGGCACCACGCACGCAGAGCAGTGTTGTTTTATCAAGATCGCCGACGAGCACAACCTCCCTGAGGAACGCATCCATGAGGTCCTTCCGGCCAACACGGCGCTGTACACGACCATGGAGCCATGCAACGAGAGACTTAGCGGCAACATGACCTGCACGGCCAGGATCTTGAGACTTAAGAGCGCCATCAAGACTGTCTACGTGGGAATCAAAGAGCCAGGGACGTTTATCGCGCACAATGACGGGCAGGAAAGGCTGGAGGCAAACGGTGTCAAGGTCGTGTTCCCTGTTGAACATTGGCGTGACAGGATCACCAAGGTCTCAATGACTGGGCACTGACGACTGAGAAAGGGTTAGCTAAGAAAAAGAATGAGGTTGCGGAAACACCCGGACGGCCCGGACGGCCCGGACGGCCATCCGGCTCTAGTTTATTTTGACCCCCTTATTGTTATTTAGAGACGAAATTAGCATAAATATATAAATCTCCTTAACTGCACTAAGGCTCCCATTAGGTATTTTACAGGGATCTAAGCCAATTACGGTTAGTATCTCTCTTCTCTCACCCAAATCGTGATACAGGATTAATACGCAGCCACCAAGCTAGCTAGCACTTTAAAATATGTCGCACAACCGAGCTGCAGCCTCAGTACATCTCTCAAGAAGCTCTTGCTCCTTAGATAATTCTCATCATGACTGACACCCCCTAGGATGATTCTCACCACTGTCTGACAAAACAGAAACTTAGAATTGAAAAAGATACTTGGCAGTGGGTATTGTGTGCCGTTAGCCGCGAGAATCGGCGTCCATACGTCGTTCTGTGACATTCTCCTTCGAGCGTGTCCTGGGTGGGTGGATTCGGCGGTAATAGGACTCTAGCCGCCCAGAGGGGGAGCTCGCCTGCAATTGGCTACTCGACCATGATGGTGGGGGCATCCAGAAACGCCGCCTATAATAAACCCCGCGTCCCCGAGAGCCTGATGATCTCCAGCCAGCGGGACGCTGAACAGATTCGGCACATTCTTTGACACAGGAAATGAACTACAACAGCGCAGATGGCCTTGAATTCGGGGTGGGCAATACCAAAATAGACCCAGCCGTGTTGAGGGGTAAGCTACAAGCCCTTGGCGAACTCACAAGATCATCTTCATATTGACTGCCTCCCAAGAACTGCCGGAAGGATGCAAGGTCACATCCACCGAGAACCATGGCGTAAGCTTCTGGGCGCAGACGGGTCGCATCGATGTTTTGCTCCGCGATGGTACACCGCAGTCCTTCTTCATCAAGGTCATTTCGAAAGAACTGGGCATGAATATGACCAGGGGTGAATTCCACTCGATGAGCGCGATGCACAACGTTCTGCCAGAATTTGTCCCAAGGCCCATCGCTTGCGGCACCTACAGGACGATACCAGAGACCCACTTCTTCCTCTGCGAGTTTCGAGAAATGACTGACGATATGCCTGACCCTCACAAATTTGCCGCTCTTCTGTCAACATTGCACCAGAAAAGCGTATCGCCTACTGGCAAGTTCGGGTTCCACATCACCACCTACGCAGGAAACCTACCTCAGTTCGTGGCATGGGAAGATAGCTGGGAGGCATTCTTCGCCAAGACCATGAGACAGGCCCTTGACCTGGAGATTGAAAGGAAAGGGCCTAGTGAGGAGCTCGATGTCCTCTCCCGTGCTCTGTTCGAAAAGGTCATCCCGAGGCTCCTGAGGCCTCTCGAGAGTGACGGTCGAGTAGTGAAACCTTCACTTGTTCATGGAGACCTTTGGTACGCAAATGCAGGGATTGATGTCGACAACGACCAGCCTCTTGTTTTTGATGCGTGCTGCTTCTTTGCGCACAACGAATGTACGTTCTCCTACAAAACATTTGCGGTTGCCCATGCTAAATAGCTTGAATTTGAAGATGAGTTTGGCCAGTGGCGGCCGGCTTGTAATAGGTTTGGGGATGAATACGTTGCTGCCTACAACACATTCGCCCAGATTTCGCCCCCGGAAGAGGATTTTGAAGGCCGCCTAGACCTCTATAGGCTGTGAGACACTCAGAAACTCTTTTCCTTCCTCCTGATCTACGTAGCTGATATCAAGCTAGGAGGTTTGACACACATGTATCAGCGCTTTTTGTCGATAACGAGACACTTCGCACACAGTAAGGCTATTCTCAGCCTACTGTCTAGTTTGGCGGCTAATGAGCTTAACAGGGTCCTTGATGTTATGAGAGATTTGGTCCAGAGATATGGTTAGTGGAATTTTTCACGGCCTAATTCATGTTAACGCTAAAAGTGTATCTAATTGCAAAGGAACCGTGGGGATTTAGCTGCGGGCCAGGGCAATGGGGGGCCAAATTCCTACCACCGGGCCGGGCCGCGTCGGGGATGACCCGATCACGGATCCGGGCGAAAGGCCCCTCACCTTTGGCGCAATAAAAAGCGCTGCATGAGTAGGCACGAAGGTCGGCAATCGAGGGGGAGCAAGTCGAGTAATACATCCCATCATTGGTCTTGATTTAATTGACCGTTGGCGATAGGATGCGGGGAGACACATCGGGGAATGAACTATGCCAACCTCGCATCGCTGGTTCATCTGTATCGCAAAGATGCTGCAGAATGACTGCAAGCCTGTTGATTTCCCCCTCTTTCTGACTCCCCCCCCGCCTCTTCGCAACAGGGTGTTTATTGTGATTGACTTGCTGTTGCCTCCTGCTTGTAGCGGCACTGGAGAATGGCACGCGTCTCAAGTGCAGTTGGTTGGAAGTGCAACGACAGCTCAGAATGCTGCGCAAGAAGTGAGCGAGAATCCTCGGGTCAAAGCCGGAAGATAAGAACAACTGGAAATGGGAACGAAGCCGCAAGAAGCTCAGCACACACCTGACCGGAGTCCGATAGCGGAGGCGCTATACTTGATATAGTGATTAGGACGGGCCCTCCGCTTCCAACCCTCTCTGTTCCATCTGCCCCTCCTCCACCTCCTTCCAGGTCCCCGCTAATAAAGACCACCAACACAGCCGCGTAGGCAGCGCAGGCGCCGAAGACCTCGGCCCGCCGGGCGTTGGTGACGAGCGGGATCGCGCCGGCGAACAGCACCGTGAACAGGGCGATGAAGCCGAGTTTCATGTCCGGCCGCGAGCCAGGGGTTCTCCAGAGCACGTAGATGGGCAGGAACAGCAGGATCCAGGCCAGCAGCGTCGTGACTAGAGATAGGGCGAATGAGAGGAGTGGGATCGAGTACGTCCCCAGCTGTGGTGGGCGGCGGTGTGTGATTGAGGATATGGCTGGATAGGTGGCTGAGCCTGAGGCGGAGAATGAAAGTGAGGGTAAGGAAGAAGGGAACGTTGACGGAGGCACTCTCCGCAGCAGGAAAAACCACGAGCAGTATGTCTTGAGGCAGCAGGTGAGCGGGTCAGCGTGCGTTTGAGGGGATAGCGAGATGAGGCCGGTCGGCTGCTGTGATGCGGGAGTGTCGGGTAACGGATACGGTGTCGAGCTCGCCTCCGAGAGAGTCGGCAATGTTGTTTGTTGACTGGCGGGGGATGTCGCGAAGTCGTTTTGTTGGTGGAAGCATTTGAACAGCGTCGTCAGTGCCTGCTTAGACGGTGGACGGAGCGTGAGTAGCGTTGCGTTCAGCAGGAGGGCTTCCCCTGAGGGATGAATGGTGTTGGGCACTTGGAAAGACTTTGCGAATAAGCCATGGGGGATGAGTTGGGGAAGGGACGAACTGTATTCTTTCAATGTCGACCGGATTTCCATCGCGAGGTCCATCCTCTCCTTCCAACGCTCATCACTTTCGTCGTTGGCCTCGGCTTCCTTCGCCGCTCGGTGTTTGATAGCGTCGCGATCCTCGGATTTCTCTGGATGAACAAGGAGCAGCTTAGGTTCGACCCGACGATCATAATAGCAAATAAAGAGCGCTTCGTCGAGATCAAGCGGAATAGCATAGTAGAGCGGATCATTATCGACGAGATAATATAGCGCGCGCGTTATATAGCTAGGCGGGCGATAACTTACTAGAAGGCCTATCGCGAAGGTTAACCTATCAGATTGGACCCTGTATAATAGCTCTGAGGGTGGTCACGTGAGGCCGGCGACTGCTCGGATAATCCTCGGCCTAATAGAGCGACTAGGCCTAATTAGAAAAGCTATATCGCGGACTAAATTAAGAAAATTAAAATTACCTTAAGTTAAGAAATATATATATTATTATAGCATAGGCCCGAGTCATATATATATTATAAAGATAGGCTAATTAGGCACTAAGAGACCTGTGACTCGCCGTAAGCCTTATATAAGACTTACTATAAGTTAGGCATAAGACTTATTAACTAACCTATAACTCGCTATAAGCTATAACTCGTGACTATAAGCTATAA
>JABCKD010000245.1:0-127150 GCA_013186415.1 Fusarium sp. NRRL 66088
CCGTTGCCCCCCCTGCCGCCTGGCCCGCACCCAGACATCCCGTCATGGCGCGGCTGCCTGGCCAGGTTACCTCAGGTACTCAGGCCCTCTCACAGAAGCACGTGATCCGTGCGCTTAGTGAGTGGGTCTGAGTACCTGAGGTAACTGGCCAGGCAGAGGTGCCTGGCGTAACCCAGCCAGAGCTAGGTACCAGGTAGCCTACACACCTCAGCACCCACCTCCATCTCTTGAGCTTGACCAAGCCGGCTCCATCACCTTCCATCCACGACGACCAGCGATCACGACCCCATCAGTAATTCGACATCACCCCCAGCGGTAACCGGCGACATAGCTCAGGCACTCTTCAAGCACCATTATCCGATCTTTTATCCTCTTCAATCTTGTTCTGTGGAGCTATACCAGGCGCCTAAGCCGTCGACGTCAACATGGCTCAGGATAGCGAAGTGCCCAAGGCGGCGGACAAGGGCAAGGGAAAGGCCGTCGATGATACGAAGAAGGATAAGCAGCAGGAGAATGGAAAGAAGGAGGACGACAAGATTGAGAGTATGCGACCCAGCGATGTTGATGGTGCCATGTTGTGCTAACCAACTCCCAGCCGCCGAGGAGGAGCTCAGTGAGGAGGACCAGCAACTCAAGAATGAGCTCGACATGATAGTTGAGCGCTTGACGGTCAGTTTTTCGACGCGGATTCGAGAGCGCATGCGCTAATCTTCACGCAGGAGTCGGACTCGTCGCTCTACAAAGCCGCCCTGGAAGCGATGAAGACCTCCATAAAGACATCGACATCATCCATGACAGCAGTGCCGAAGCCCTTGAAGTTTCTGCGACCACACTACGAGACTCTGACAAAGCTCTACGAAGAATGGCCCGCGACCGATGACAGGACATCACTGGCCGATGTTCTCTCCGTCATCGGTATGACCTTTTCAGACGAGGACCGACAGGACACACTCAAGTACCGCCTCCTAGCACCCACTCCCGACATTGGCTCGTGGGGCCACGAGTACACCAGGCACCTGGCGCTGGAGATCGGCGAGGTGTATGCCAAGCGCATTGTGCACGATGAGCCCGTCAAGGACCTGATCGACCTCGCACAACACCTGGTCCCCCTCTTCCTCAAGAGCAACGCCGAGGCTGATGCCGTGGATCTCATGAGCGAACTTGAGATCATTGAGGAGATTCCTCATTTCGTCGACGAGAACACGTACGCGCGAGTGTGCCTCTACATGGTCAGCATGGTCAACCTCCTCACCTACCCCGACAACGAGACCTTCCTCAAGACCGCCCACAACATCTACATGGAGTACAAGCAGTTCGCTCAGGCCATGGTTCTTGCGATTCGACTTCACGATGTCGAACTCATTAAGGACGACTTCTACAAGGCCCAAGACCCTGCTCTTAAGAAGCAACTCGCATTTCTCATTGGCCGCCAGCGAATAGCTCTGGACTATCCCGAGGACACACTGGACGACCAGGAAATCGCAGAGTGTCTATCCAACTCCAAGTTGTCTGGCCATTTCAAGTCACTAGGCAAAGAGCTTAACATCCTCGAGCCCAAGAGCACCGAGGATATCTACAAGAGCCATCTTGAGAGCAGCCGAGTAGCGGGAATGACCAACCTGGACTCGGCCCGACATAACCTGGCCGCAGCCTTTGTCAACGCCTTTGTCAACGCCGGTTTCGGTAATGACAAGATGATGCTGATCGACGGCGAGAAGGAGACATGGGTGTGGAAGACCAAGGCAGACGGTATGATGTCTACTGTCGCATCCATGGGAACTCTCTTGATGTGGGATACCGAGAACGGTCTCGATAAGATCGACAAGTACACCTATTCTAGTGAGAAGGAGATTTCGGCTGGTGCTATGCTTGCCATTGGTATCATCAACTCAGGAGTCCAGATGGAGGCTGAGCCCGCCCTGGCTATCCTGGGTGACAACGACAAGCTAAACAACCCCGATCCCCTCATCCGAACGGCCTGTATCATGGGTCTTGGTCTTGCCTACGCCGGCTCCAACAAGGAAGTCGTCCTCGAGCTCCTTCTGCCCATCATCTCGGATTCAAGCCAAGACATGCAGATTTCGGCCATGGCTGCTCTGAGCTGTGGTCTCATCTTCACCGGATCTTCGCATCCTGAAATCAGCGAGGCCATCGTTACAACATTGATGGATGACGACCGAAAGAGCCAGCTGACAGACAAGTGGACCCGATTCTTGGCTCTTGGCCTGGGACTTCTCTTCTTTGGTCGACAAGAAGAGGTGGATGTCATCCTCGAGACCCTCAAGGCTATCGAGCACCCCATGGCAGAGGCTACGGCCGTGATGGCTGAGATCTGCGCTTGGGCAGGCACAGGTGCTGTCCTCAAGATCCAAGAGCTTCTCCATATTTGCAATGAGCACAAGGAGGAGTCTGATGAAAAGAAGGGAGACGAGCTCCTGCAGGCCTACGCTGTCCTTGGAATTGCCTTGGTGGCCATGGGTGAGGACATCGGCCAGGAGATGGTGTTGCGACAGTTTGGCCACCTCATGCACTACGGCGAGCCCAACATCCGAAAAGCCGTGCCGTTGGCCATGGGTCTGATTAGCCCCAGCAACCCCCAGATGAAGGTGTATGACACCCTTTCAAGATACAGTCACGACAACGACCCTGAGGTGGCTATTAACGCCATATTCGCCATGGGTATTCTGGGTGCCGGTACCAACAACGCCCGATTGGCACAGCTGCTTCGACAGCTTGCTAGCTACTACCACCGCGACCAAGACGCCCTGTTCATGGTCCGTATCGCACAAGGTCTGCTTCACATGGGCAAGGGAACTCTGTCGATCAGCCCCTTCCACACAGACCGTCAGGTCCTGTCCCGTGTCGCGGCCGCTGGTCTCCTGGCCACGCTCGTTGCTATGATCGAGCCCAAGGACTTCATCACCTCTCAATCCCACTACCTTCTGTACTTCCTCGTCACCGCCATGCACCCCCGCTTCCTCGTCACCCTGGACGAGAACCTTGAACCTCTTAAGGTTAACGTCCGTGTCGGTCAGGCCGTCGACGTTGTCGGCCAGGCTGGACGACCCAAGACCATCACTGGTTGGCAGACACAGAGCACTCCCGTGGTGCTTGGACATGGCGAGCGTGCTGAGCTTGAGGACGAGGAGTACATCAGCCTCAACAGCACCCTCGAGGGCTTGGTGATTCTGCGGAAGGTTTGTTTCCCCCGCCCCCTGACCTAGACTGTAAGGAATGCATGCTAACTGAACAATAGAACCCTGAGTGGGAAAATGAGAAATAGAATGTTTGAACTTCTTCGGAGCTTGGGTGTCGGTCCAGGATGGGGCAGGTCATACATAGGCCAGACCTAATACACTGTATACTAAGGTAGTCTGCGGTACAAGCGCAACAACCAAGAAGGGGAGGAACATGGACAATTGATGATAGACGGAGAATCGAGTAAACAAGATCACCTTGTCTCGGTGGACGTGATGTGATACTGTACTAACTGGGTAACTTGATCAAACCAGTTACAATTCCAAGCTTGTGCTAGCTAGCACTCGCAGTCTTGCAAGATGTACTTTCAAATGCATCGCCATGCAATCAATAACCATTCCCTATTCATGCCCATAATCATGCAAAGTCTATTCCAAGTCGCAAAGGTTCCGAAAATCCAACTAATTCTATATGCATTCATTCCAGACCGTAGTCTCCCGAATAACCCAACCCATCCCAAACCAAACACCATAAAAACCAATCATTGCTAAATCACCACGTAGCAGGCCCAAAGTGCTCGCCCTCTGGCACCGTATTATACGAGCAAGCCTGCCAGTCGCAACCCTGCTTGTACACCTCGGTGCCCCACCACTTGAGGTTCTTGGTGATGCCTGGGTAGATGAAGCCGAAAAAGACAACGACGATGCCAAAGGCAAGGCCAGAGTCGAGAGCGGCGCTGAGAGTCATGGTGTACTTGCTCCACCAGGCGTTATGGCGATTCTTGATGAGGTAGTTGAAGACGTAGCAGACAAGCACCCAGACGGAAAAGTTGAGGCCCGTCGCGGGAGGGATCCAAGACATGGCGCCAAAGATGACAGGGAGGTTGACCTTGCGCAGGATGCTCTGGCGCTTGCGTCGGCTGTAGAGCCAGAGGGGAATAGGGAGGAGGGCGCCGAGAGGGAAGAACCAGACCAGAGCGCGGTAGATGGCCTTGGGGCCAAAGAACTCATTGGGACCAACCACACCCCAGAGGATAGAGCCATTAAAGTGAACTCTAGCAATGGGGCAGGTGAAACCATTGATAGCCTCCGAGGTACAAATGCCCTTAATATTGGCAAACATCCAGTTGAGAACGCCAATCTGCGTCAGGGAGGAGACGAGTGTCGCCACAAGCTGAACAGAGAAGAGAATACGGGGCGGGATCTTCATGTAGTGGCCAAGCTTGAGATCAGACGCAAACTTGATGCCCTGGGCAGACGAGATGTAGCCGTAGGTGACGAACACCATGTTTGCGATGGGTCGGCCCGGGAAGACAACACCACAGATGAGCTGGCAAATGAGATAGATACTGCTGTGCTGGTTCGTGACAGCCATGATGATGCCGTTGGGGATGAAGAAGATGGCTCCAATTCCAAGTGCGAGAAGGAGTCCATACCATGGCAGATGGACAGGATAACTGACAATGTTAGCTGGGTTACTTGACATGAATTTATAGGAGCAAACTTACTATTCGACCACGAAAATGCCAATAGCAGTCATGGATAGGAATGTTATCAAGTACCAGCTCAACGGCGCATCTTTGTATCTCTTCATGAGTTTGCTGTGAATATCCTCGCGGCTAATGAGGCCGTCAACGTTGGACGTCGACGTTGACATTCGCCTATACTCATCGTCGGTTGACTGTCGGGAGGGTGGCACCCCCGGTGAGTTCGACACTGGTTGATATGCTGGCTTTCCCTCCTCGCGAGCCTCTTCCAACGCCTTCTTCCAAGATCTCCAGATATCTGCACCGTGCCAGCATGCTGTGTGTGTTAAGAGAGCAGCCAAACCCGCAAACTGAACGCCGTAGCTGAGCACATATGTGATGGGAAGAAAAACTCGGCTGTAGTTCTGGTATGCCTCTCGGTTGAAGAGAAAGTCAGGGGTGAGGATCTTGCTCACATCGTACACCTTTCCTGTGTTGTCGAACACGGCAGCGGAAAGGATCGGCATATACGATGAGTACAGGACGTTTGTGTAGTAGAGGATTGGAGCGATAATCCACATAACAACGGCCAAACCTCCAATAACATTCATGGCAGCCCAGAATGGGACCAGGAGAGGAGAGCCGACATAGGTGACCTGCGCCCAGTCAAAAGTCAAAGGGAACAGTCCAAGGCCTGACGAAACACCAAAGAGGTTGGCAATGACAACGTTCTTGGGAGCAAACCATGTAATGACGTTGAAGTAGCTCAGAGCTGGCATCAGCAAGCCGGGAAGGAAGTAGAACAGAAACGACACTGTCCAAACAATGTAGAAGAACTTCCACCTGCTGATGGTCCAGCCTCCAGCAGGCTTGTTCTCCTGTTTGTGGAGCGTCGAGAACATGGCTGCCGACATGAGGGTGCCAGGCCAGATCATACCGCTCGGTCGAACGAGGAATCGGCGCGTCAAACCAGCGAATCCGTATCCAAGGATCTGGGTCGAGATGGTGAGGAGCAGCTGGTAAACAATTGGAGCTTCCTGATTGTAGAATTGAGTCTGCTCGACAATGACGTCTGTCGCAAAGGCGAAACCAAAGGCGACGTTGCTGCTGACGTAGACGCAAGTATGCTCCTTTTCGTTCCATCGCCCCTGAGCAAGCCACCGTCGCCAGGATGTTATCATCTTCGTCTTATGATGGATATGGCCATCCTCTGAAATAGATGTCGTCCGGACACCATCGACAAACTCTTCTTCGGGGTCGTATGGTTGCTTTAATAGGAAATCCCAAAGATGTCCAAGGGGGTGGACAAGAAGCAAAGCAATAACTGGAGTAATAGCAACACTGGGGTATCTTAATGAGAAGAAGAGATTGGTAGAGGAACCGAGAATAGAAAAGAGAACAGAGAGACACCACATGCGCGGGGTGTTTATGGAGAGTGTGGTGTTGTCGGTGGGAGGAACTGAAGCGCGAACAGCTTCATGAGGCGAGTTTTCCTGGTATTCGCTTTCTGAGGCAGTCGAGGAAGCGTCGTCGAGCAAGGCCCCATCTTCAGAATAGTCGTCCTTCATACTTTCTTCTAGTACACCAGCAGGAGCAGGCTCAGACACACCCAGACGACCCTCGAGGCCAGACACGAGGACAGCGCCATCTATCTCCTCCGACAACCTCGACGAGGACTGCTTAGTAAGGGTGGAACGGCGAGAGGTTCGAGAAGTACGAGAGGTTTCGCTTCGCATGGTGTCGGGGACATGTCGAAGCTGGTGGGCGTCAGGATCCCAGCGATCACTACCAGCAGGCGAATTGTTGCGACTGGGTGTTAGCGAGACGGAGCCGTAAGGAGCAGCGTCGGGCCGGGTGGCGGCCGAGCGTAGGAAGGGCGTCTTCTTGGAAGCCATATCTAATGTGCCCTCGGTTGTTTGAGGAGCAAGGAAGCCAAGGTCAGATGCATCTAGGGCTTCTTGGTCTGAGGAGGAGTCGTTGTCGTCTTCGGCGGCAGTAACAGCAACGAAGGGTTCAAGCTCAAGCTCAAGGACAGGAGTTACGGCGGCGACAGGAGGTTCAAGTTGTGAAACGGACGAAGACTGGCCGGCATGTTGGTCGCGGACGAGGACGGGGGAAGGAGCAACGGCCGGGGCGGCGGCGGAAGCGGTAGTTAATAGTGTCTGTGAATCGCCAACGGCCGGAGCCTGGTACGGCGGCAATACATGGCCTTGGCCTTGGACTTGACCTTGACCTTGATCAAGGGACGGATCAGGCGGGTAAGGTGCCCCCCAGGCTTGGGCGTGCGAGGGTGAGACAGTGGATCGGGCAGTGGAGGAGGACGTGGAGGTTAGGGGCTGGAGGGCGACGTCCTGCTGCAGATGGGAGTCATCAGCCCTGGCCTGGGCCGAGGAAGACGACGACGAGGACTGGCGGCTGTTGGTACTCCTGCTACTCCTGCTACGGGAGGTGGTGGTGTGTCGGGGCATGGCGGGGCGGGAGTGGGAGTGTTCGTGGGATGGGGATGTGGATGTGGATGGGATGGGATGCTCGTGGCGGCGAGAATGCGATGGCGCCTGCGATTGGGAGCTATTGGGGACGAGAGAGGCCTCAGGGGGTACGCACAGCGACCTAAAGACACGACACGAGGCTAGCGCTTGTCGACGTCTGGAGCGTGATCGAAGCCAGCCGGTAGCCTGCGGTAGCTTCTACGAATAGAGAGCCAGTGATTGAAGATCCAATACCGCAGTAGCTGATGTGCTGCGCTGCCCTGCGTGCGTGGGATGGGATGGGGATGGAGTGGATGGATGGAGGGGTCCTTGTCGAGTTCCACCTGAGCCAAGAAGTCTTGAACCAGGCAAACAGGCAGCGGACAAACAAGCAAAAGCAAGGCTGCGGCGCGCGGGAGCGAATCGAGTATCGGCAATGTGCTGTTCGGCCGGTAACTAACTAACTGTACCAGTATTGATTGAATAAGCCCTGTCTGGCACGCGTGGGGAGCCGAGGCGCGCTGAGTGGGTGGTGACGGGGATCAAGCGGAGAGTCGGTGACGGGATGACGGAGGCAATGTCCACACGACCATTGGCCGCGCCTGTTTTGGGAATGCCAGTCTCATGGCGTCCGTCGCAGCTGATGGCTGGTTCAGCACCACATGGCCAATGCGATATCGAGTCAGTGGGTGGGTGGGATAGAGATAGAGATCTCTCGATCCTACTACGTAGTAGAGCTGGAGGATCGAGAAACACGTCGCAGGAAAAGAAAAAAGAGGGTGTCCTCTCTGCGACGTAAGCAAAGCTCCGAGAGGTCTGTCTGTCTGCCATGCGCATGTTGTGTAACCAAGAGATTGCCAGGCGAGAGACAAGACAAGGGATGGCTCATCACAACAGCCAGCCAGCTAGCCAGCCCCAGGGGCGTTGGATACAGCACCATTCTGAGGGCGTCTCTCTCCATGGAATGACTTGTCAGAGACGCTTAAACAGTGACGACGAGGGATGCATATCCAGGAATAGGAATGATGAGCCACGGAATGGGCGCAGCCCGCTCCATCAACCACCAATCACAACATCCAGAGCATCCGTGATCGCGAATCGCTCCTCTAACTGCTTAGCCCGCGGGAGGCTGCGGACACCAAGCACCATTCCGTCGGGGACCACCCCTGAGATGATGAACGGACGGGAGGCCTGGCCTAACAATTGATTGCCTGCCTGCTTGCTGCCGTTAGAGCAATAATTTCCCCTGAAGCTGACAAAGGGCTATGCTGATTTGCATCATGTTTGCACACTATGGGAGAAGCTTGGTTATGCTGCACGGGAGGGAGCCAGGATTGGACAAAGCACCGTCTCACCTTGATCATTTGAATACTGTTAATGATCTGAGGTAATGGATACCGAGTGCGCGCTCAAGGCTCATGATGGAGCCTACCGGACTTCTAGGTACATATTCCACCCCCAGATGCAGGCTCCCCATCCTCATCTTAGTCAATCCATGTCCATCTCGGACGCACTGAGCACATCAACCACCACGGCCGGTAATAGCGGGCGGGCCAAAAGAAAACCCCTGCCTGTGTGGGTGATGCCGTGACGCTCAGACGCAGCAGCTCCCCTCCCCCCGTCCCCCTGATGGATCTGATTAGATAACCCCTCCCATGAGACGCCATCAACATGTGTCCACGGCGCGCCTCAATCCCTGGCAGGCCAAGCCAGAGGACTGCCGCCCCTGCTGTAGCCCGCGAGCGCCGTCTTTCTGCGGCCGCCCGTCCATATCTACTTTCGGCCATATAGGCTTCTCTTCTGCGTCTAGTCGCGAAGATCCAGGGGCCCTCTTGTTTCCGTTCCTGGCCCTCGAAATGTTGCACAGCAGTCCCTGATCCTCAAAGCTACCAAACTGTGGCCCCCCTTTAGCTTTCAAGGCTGAAGAAGATTTCTGCTGCTCAACTTGACCTCGAATTTGCCCAGGCACACTTGCTCGCCAGCTTGACAAATGCAAGCCCGTCGACGGAATTCGGCTCTCGCACATCACGCCCCCATGGCCAGACGCATCCCACGCTGCAGCAATCCATGTTCAGTCGTCAAATTTTCAAATTGGAGATCCAATTCCATGCAGCAGCCACGGGAGGGCCCCCCTGTCAGCACCCGCCGGACGGGGATATGCTTCGCATGGCCGTCTGAGACATGGTGTTCTGTCACATCTGCAACTGATCAATAGCATGCCTTGCATTGCAAATGGCTGACATCTCCTGCGCCTGCCTCCGGGGGCTCACTTTCAGCTCGGACCGGGAACTTGTGTGAACCTGCCACGACAAGGGCAGGGCGAGACAGGGCGTTCTGCGGGGGCTGGACCGGGCTCACGGAGCAGCTTTCTCTTTGAAGCGGAGCAGAATTCAACCGATACGTGGTGTTCTTTCTTGCAGATGCCCGGCCGGCTGTCGAAGGATACCGACGTACGGATGGATTCTCCAAGGCTTCTTGACTTTCCAGTCCCACTCTGACAGGAATAGTGGAAAGTGGCCTGCTTGACGTGGGTGTGTGGTCTGCAGTTTGTATTTGTTCTGCCTCATCCATGTCAAGTTTTGCCGGCCGAGCAATCAACGGGATATTGCAGAGCAACATCGCTTTTCAAAAAGGGCGTGACTAACTGTGAAGTGGCTGGCTTAGTTATTGCAGGGACTTGGTGATATTGGACAATAGAGGGTCTTACTAGAGAGGTACTTCCGTGCCATTCATGTCGCAAACAAGGCAGTCGGAGTTTTCTTTGCCTCGGGTTGTTTTGCGTGTTCAGAAACGGGGCAAACAGCTCACCGGTTTAGTAGTGCCATGTTTCTGCATTTACTATGCCGTGACCGGGAAATGTAAAACAATGGATGTTGACTGGGGCGTGTAGCATCGTCAGTCGTTTGGTGACGAACCATGCCGAATGAAGCGTGGGGGTTACCATCACCGTGGACATGGCCCTCGAAAGGTCGTGTCGTGAATGACCCGACCCAGTCCCAGTCGCGAGACGAAGACATGCTAACACGTTTTGGATTTTTCAATAAATTCCCTCGAATTTAATTTTTTCAAACATCCGCCGTTGTCGACAAAACTCGAGGCGAAATCGGGTCCTGCTTTGAAATCCAATAGATACCAAGTTTACTTCGGGCCTCACCGCCGACGCCCGCTCCGCAACAGCACCGACTGCGTGACCCCAATGACGCGCTAGTTCGGGGCTATCCGCACAATTCTTGGAGATCAAGATGGATCTTGGAACGCTCATCGTGCTCATGTGCGCTGATCAGAACAGCTGGCCAGCATTCGGCAGTTGGATTAGAGGCGCTGTTACTAGGATCAAGGCTTCAGATACTGTCTTGACCAAGGCCCGATGAAAGTACAGAGCTCTCTATTCCAAGGAAGCCAGATATCCTGGATGAGTTGTTTCTTTCCAACTTTCTAGAATCCCTTTGAAGCTAGATTAGCTCGCCATGGTTGAACCTTAGCAAGCAATAGCTCTCGACCCTGAGAATGCGATAACGCCAGCCAAAGTCCAGCAAATTCTCCTTATTTATAGATCGGCCAAACACACAACATCCTTTTCGGCTAATTTTTTTTCTCTTTTTTACTATTCAAACCCCCTGAGACAATCGAGACTTGCCCATTGTCTCAACTGATTCAGATGGTGAGTGAGGTATTGAGGCCCGACACCAAAGACATACCAAAGCGGGCCTCGGAGGGGGATCACGATCCAAGATTTTGGAGACTAAGCGGAGGATTTCACTCACGTGGTACCTAGATGCCACAGCTGCGAATGAAGAGGACATACCATGAGATGTAGTGGGTGATGCTATTGAGCACAAGTGTGGACGAGTTTCGTCTGGCATTTTGACGTTAGCTCTAAACACCGGTCATGTGATAGCATCAGCACCAGGAACATGCTTGTCGGTATCTCATCAGCAAAAAGAATTCCCCAGCACGAGTAGAACACGTGAGCGTGTTTGCATTATTGCGGCTTCATAGAAGACTTGATCGATTTCGGTACCAAGCCCGAGGCACCGAGTACACGGCTCACATCACCGGAGATGTACCCCGCCAACAAGCCGGCGGCCGTCGGGTCATGCCGGCATCCTCATTCTTAGCGTGCTCCTCCATGAACTAAAACCAAGATTCCCTCTCACCAACAGGAATCTGTATCAATCCAGCCTCTCAGCCTTCAGCCCTCAGCCTCTCCGGTCCCCTGTGTCAGCCTCGCTATGGCGTCACCCCTGTCCGCTGCCAAGCAGCAGTTGAGGAGTCTCATGAAACAGAAGCTCACGGCCGTCACCCAGGATTCCATTACTACCCAGAGTATGACAGCCATCACCATCATTGTCATGCCTACGTCCGTAGCGTCTGTCACCTAACACCCGTCATGTAGGTCGCTGCATATTTGAGGCTCTGAAAGAGTTTCAGCCTTACAAGGATGCAAACCGCATCAGCATCTACCTAGCCATGCCTACGGCTGAAGTTCAGACCGACGCCATTGTCCGGCACGCGCTCAGCGCTGGCAAACAAGTCTTTGTCCCCTACCTTCACAGGTCACCTCTCCAGACACCAGACACCCCAACCCGAGTGATGGACATGGTGCACCTGGAGAACCTGCAAGACTACGAGAGCCTCAAGCTCGATCGCTGGGGGATCCCGAGCGTGGATCCTGCCACCGTGCACCAGCGACAGCGCATCCTAGGCGGACCAGACGCCCATCACTCGGAGCAGGCCATCTTGGACTTTATGGTTGTGCCCGGGGTTGCCTTTGACTTGGATGACTCGGGGTCGATAAGGCGCCTTGGCCACGGCAAGGGGTTCTACGACTTCTTCATCAACCGGTACCTGGCCAAGATCCAGACAAAGGACGTCGTGCAGGAGAAGCCGCTGCTGTTGTACGGACTGGCTTTGACGGAGCAGTTCGTCCCTGCATCCTCAGAGCAAAGAGTTCCCACCGATGCCCACGATCGTAGACTCAATGGCCTTATTCTGGGCAATGGCGAGATTAAAACGGCGGCGTCATGATACGTAGAGTTAGATTTTAATAGATTTGGGCATCTCAGGTAGACAAATGCCGGATACGTGAAATATCCATGCCACGTGACAGGACGTGTGGCCTCGAAGATGTGGCCTTCGCAACGGCCGCCTCATGGGACATTTCTTTACCTATTGATTTGACAAGGTTTTATCTTGAAACAACAACATGGGTATTATTAGCTTTTCTGGGGAGTCCCTCTGGAAATGAGATTAATCCGCTTGAGACAGCACAGCAACGGCACACAGCCAAAGCTTCTTGAAATGGGATACAGTTCAACAAGTTACGCCGTTGCGCTCCCAACAAATGACATCAAATCACAATCTCATTCAGGCACCTACATATACTCACTCTCCCTCTCTTCGCCCTCAACCAGGCAGGTAGGCAACCTTCGCTTTGAGGCTCATGAGGCGAATCGGAAAAACAACGGAATAACCCGAGGCAGATTGCCCCGCCAAGCATCTCTCCACCAACGTCGTCCCCCGTAGTCGGGAGGGTGGGCTTTGTGTATTTTGCTTGCTTCTGAGTGCTATCCCACTTTCACATCTGGTCACCAGAATCGCATCACCTCTTGCGCCTTGGCTCTTTGCCTTCCTCACTCCCTTGGGCCCGTACATCGTCCTTCTCCAGCTCCCCTAGAGGCTGCCGTCATCAGTCCCTTCATCACCGTCTCCAGCGTCCCCCCGATCATCACAATCTCCCGCCAGCCGCTTCAAAGCTACGGTGCCCCTTTGTATGCGCCACGACGACCACGTACCATCGCGCGCAGGCTACGCAAACCCTCCCAGTTACGACTTTTACGTCTCTTTCACTGCCGCATAATACATAATGGCCACGAACGGAGCCCAGGAGGCCTTCGCGCCACCCGACGTGCTGGCTGCCGTCATGACCATGAGGAGCGGGGAGCAAGAGGCCAAGAAGCACGCCCATGAGTACTTGGAGAGATTTCAGAAATCGGTGGGTCGCGCAGATTCGACATGTTGATGAGGACACTGTTTGGCATGCTAACATTTGATTGTAGAAAGCCTCATGGGCAACTATAATAGGAATCTTGCAGTCCGATGCCGAACCAGAGGCTACCCTCTTTGCCGCCATCACCCTGCGTGGAAAGGTTGGAGACTCGCAGAGTGCCGCACCTCAGCATCACTAACAGCTCCTAGATCACATACGACCTTTCTACTCAAGTTCCTCCCAGCGAACTCCCCGGGCTTCGAAGCCAGATCCTCCTTCTCCTGAAGCACTTTGCCCCCGGGCCCAAACCCATCCGTGTCCAGCTGTGTGTGTGCCTGGCCATCCTAGCGATCCAGATGAAGGACTGGAACGACGTCCTGGCGTCTGTGGTCCAGTCCCTTGGCGACAGCCCCGAGAGCTACGCCTGCGTCCTGGATTTCCTCCGAGTCCTCCCTGAAGAAGTCACCGAAGGTCGAAAGATCACCTTGTCTGTACGTGGATCGCGCAACCATAGACCGGGAACCCGCTCTCTTCGAGATCGTATCGTCTGGTCGTCATCAACCCGAGTACAAGTCTAATCGTTTCGAATTAGGAAGAAGATTTGGCGGCGCGAACGCAAGCTTTGTTGGGAGATAATGCGGACCAGGTTGTCCAACTCCTTATTAACTATTCTCAATCGTCACGTAAGTCGAGCGGTTCTAGTAATACGCAATAACTAACAGGTGCTGCAGCCGCTGCTGCCCAAAATCCCCAGCTGATGGAGTGCATTACGTCCTGGCTTCGAGAGGTCCCCGTCGGCAACATCGTCAAGTCACCCCTTTTGGACCTTATCTTCACCGGCGTTACGAGCGACCAGTGCAGCCAGGAGGCTTCCGAGTGTCTCTGCACCATCCTTAGAGAGGCTAGCGATGTGGACGTGACTCCGGATGTCATTGAGATCCTGTTCCCAAGGATCATCTCCCTCAAGCCTCAAGTGGCCAAGGCGGCGGAGGAGGAGGACACGGAGACACTCAAGGCCCTGACCAAGGTGTATGCTACTGCGGGAGAAAGCTGGGTTGTGGGTATTGCTCGTCAACCCACCCATTTCCGACCCCTGGTCGAGGCCATCCTGGAATGCGCCTCAAGAGACACGGAGCGAGATGTGATTGAGCACACCTTCAACTTCTGGCTGGAACTCAAGCTGTATCTCGTGTTGGACATCTATATCGAGGGTCGTCTGCAACTTGTGGATATCTATGCTAAGCTGGTGGACATTCTTCTGAAGGATCTGGAATACCCCAAGCCGGAATCTGGCAACGAAAACGACCTCTTCGACGGAGACCGTGAGCAGGAGGAAAAGTTTAGGGAGTTCCGTCACCACATGGGTGATACACTGAAGGATTGCTGCGAGGTTATGGGTGTCACGGAATGCCTGACCAAGGCACTCCAGGCTATTCAAGTATGGATGTCCAAGTATGCCAGCCAGGTCACGGACACCAATGTCCCTCACTGGCAGGAGCTGGAGGCGCCTCTGTTCGCCATGCGTGCCCTAGGCCGGATGGTTGACAAGGATGAAAACATTGTGTTGCCCCAGCTCATGCCTCTGCTTGTGCAGATCCCTAGCCACGAGAAGCTTCGGTTCGCCACCATCATGGTGCTGGGACGGTACACCGAGTGGACGGCAGCGCACCCCGAGTACCTCGAACCTCAGTTCAACTACATCGTGAGCTCGTTCCAGACGGATTCCAAGGAGATTATCCGTGGAGCAGCTCTCGCCATCAAGTATTTCTGCACCGACTGCAAGCATCTCCTTAGTGGGCAGGTGCTTCAGCTGCAGACTTTCTATGATCAGATCTTGGACAAGCTGCCCGACGCGAGCAAGGAGGAGATCACGGAGGGTGTGGCCAACGTGGTAGCTGTCCAGCCCGTGGAGGAGGTTTACCGACTGCTCAAGACGTACTGCGACCCTTTGATCCAACGACTTATGGCCAAGGCGAACAATGCTACTGATGAGGATGGCAAGTTGGCACTTGCGGGTAAGTTATTAACAAAGGTGAAGTGAATCCAAGAACTAGCTAACAAGGTACAGATCATCTTCAGCTCATCACCATCTTTGTTCAGAACGTGGTGCCGCCTCACAACCCTGGCCAGGAGAACCTTGCTGTCAAGTACTGGCAGGAGGTGTTCCCCATTCTTTCGACCGTCCTGGACAACTTCCTCAACTTTACGCCCATTTGCGAGCGCGTTTGCAGATGCTGGCGTAACATGGTCATCTCTTACCGCACAGCAATGGCACCTATGCTTCCTGACATGGCAAACAAGTTGGCAAGCGGCTTCAACAACTCGCGGGAGGGCTGCTTCTTGTGGGTGACTTCTGCCATCTTGCGCGAGTTTTCCGAGGCACGAGAGCATGTTGACCCAGCCACTACCGAGAACATCTACACCTTTTTTGAAGCTCAGACGACAACATTCTTGAGGGTCATGACCGAGTTGCAGCCGAAGGAGCTTCCTGATGTCATTGATGATTTCTTCCGTTTGCTGATCGATGCCCTGCTGTACTATCCTCAGAAGCTTATCCCCTCCCACCTGTTGAGATCTATTTTTGAGGCGTCCATCTACGCACTCACTCTGGAGCAGCGTGACCCCCTGTCCTCGACGCTGCACTTCTTGAGGGACCTCCTTTCTTACGGAGGCGATAACCCGGCCACCAGTGACGGAATTCCCGAGGCTGCGGCGGCTGAAATCAAGACTATTGTCAAGAACCTCTTGCTTGCACTTGGAGAGAACCTGGTGAAGCAAGTCATGGCGGGTATGATGATCACGTTCCCACGTGACTGCTTCGCAGACGGTAGTGGTGTTCTGCTGGCACTGTTTGAACTGCTCCCGGCCGAGACGCACCAGTGGGTATCACACACGATACAGCTCCTGCCCGAGGGTACTGTGTCCCCAGAGGAGGCGAACCGGTTGATGATCAAGATCAAGGAGAAGCTCGAGTCAGGAGACCCGAGCGCTATCAGGAACGTGCGTGCTGTCCTACAGGACTTTACCAACACGTACAGGCGACGTAACGTGGCACCCCGCGACGGTCTCGGCCAGCTCGAAGCTACTCGGTTCCAGTTCTCGGGATGATTGCACAGGGAAACGAAAGTAATGGAAAAGTGAAGGAATGTTGATCATGGGAGGATTGGGAGGAGGGTTGAAGCCCACCTATCTATATGGTATATCACCAGAGGTAATTAGGCAAGGGGGGGGAGGCTATGAGAAGATGGATGGATTCGACTTGAGAGAAACTAGACGTGTATGTATGGTGGGATTATCAAAGATAATTGAGCGTTTTTTACCGGGGAAAAAAATGGGAACAGGAACTTTATGGATGGGGAGGCATAGCGATACGATACGATATTGGGCTCGAGGAGCATTGATGACGATAAGGAGGTGCCGATGGATGGGGATGGGGATGACGAATGACTGATTGCCTGGACAATGAGAGGGGCAGAGAGGCAAGACAAGATGTGAAGAGTATGTGTAGATGTAAAAGCGAGAGGATGAAAAAAAAAAAAGTTGAACAAAGAAAGAGTTATAATGAAGCTACCATGGGAGGGAGTGCTCGTAGTGTTGTTAGTGATAGACCGAGAGTCAACCACCAACCACACAATAGCCAGTTTAAGGGCAAAAGATGGCCAAAGCTTGAAGTGTTCGAACCATTCAAGTCAAGAGACAGCAAACCGCATGGGTTAGAAGGGGCTGGCTGCTATTCAGGGGTGCGAGGGTTCTTTGTCCAGCAGGAGGAGGAGTCGCTTTCGTATGGGGGGGGGCATGATCGATTCCTTAAAGTCAGCCACATTTTTTCTCGAGTTGAAAGAAATAGAAGGGCTAAATAAGGAAAGGTGTTGGACTCGACGAGACAAAGAGGGTTCTTAGTTGGTTGGGTGGTTTCCAAGGGAGGAGGACAAAGAAAAGTCTTGGGGAACGTCTGGATTAAAATCCAAGTCTTTTGCCCCCATCTCTCGAGATTCACAAACGAAATAAATGTTGGACATTATTGTATTCCCGAGCTTCATTCCTTGACTCTCTTGTTCTATTACTCATCTAATCTTTGAAACCAGTGTATATAACCCGTCTCCAAGGTCGTTCTATAAACTCACTCACTACCAGCTCGACTTGCCCGTCTGGGTTTCGAGTCTCTCTCTCTTCATCATGTTCTCCTCGTACTCGTACTTGGGAGATGACGCCGGTGTCATTGTCACTGCAGACGGCATGGTGCGCCCGAACCGTCCCTCGGAGACTCGAAAGCTGATGCACTGGAGGCATTTGCCACCACTCGTCAAGGCCGACCCCTTTTCCAGACCAGCGCCGATCATCCATGACGCCCAGATAGACCCGTTTCTGCTGGATCAGCAGCAGCAGCAGGAGGAGGCCATCCTTGGGCTAGGCGAACTCATGCTCATTGATCAGCCCATTCCCGTTGCTCAGCCAAGCTTTACTGCCATGCCGGACCCGGACCCGGCTCCATCGGCGCCGCCGGCCAGCAGTGGTCCCGTGGACCGTCTAAGACGGGAAACCCGGAGAAGGTTCTCCACATCTCCGGTCCCGTACCCAAGCAACATTCCCATAGATATCATCCGTGGGAACAGCGGAGGCCGCTCAACAACGCCCACTATTCCAAGGGACCAAGGCGACCAAGCCCCGCAACATAATCCCGAGGGCAGGCTCCTGGTGCCCAGAAAGAGGATGCGAAACAACGTGTCGGGCCCGGATAGCAAACGAGCCAAGACGACGAGGTGGGCGACGCTTCAAAGATCCATCCCCACGGGGCCTTGCGAGTTTTGCTCCAACCACGAAGTCGGCAAGGATATGTACGCCCAGGGTGGGGAGTGCAACTTTGAAGAATTGCAGGGTAGAGTCGGGACCATACACTACCTCGAGTGCCAGAACTGTGCCGACTACCGGCTCATGCATCCGGAGCTTGAGCACGTATGCGTCGTCAACGGCAAAAAGTACGAGCACAAGCGGTACGCCCTCACGGCCCCGGTCAAGTACCCGGCGGACTCGGTATGCAAGCGGTGCATCTTGTTTGGGTTCGAGCAGAGCTGCGACGTCGACCCCATCCTCGGGTACAAGTGCTCCAACTGCAGGCATGACTACGCCTGCGCCGTTGGGGACTTGGTACTGCCCACTAAGCGTCCCTTCAAGCCCATCCCTGTGAAGTCGTGGTACCGTCACGCGTGCGATCGATGCCGTGCTCACGCCCTCGAGGACGGCAAGCTCGACGGCTTCGAAAAGTGCTCGTGGCTAGACAACCGCAATGAGTGGAAGAATGGCATCGGGTGTTCCAGGTGCTTCCGCGAGGGCATGGCGTGCACCGACTCGGGCAACCTAATCCAGCCGAACCCGGCCGTCATGCCTCCTGAGAACTGGTCCATCGACGAGGGTTATAACATCACCTGGGACTTGATCGACATCTCCAGGCAATTGTCCTGGCGAAAGCCCTGTGACGCCTGCCTCCTCAGCAACGTCAAGTGTCAGGTCCATCTCGGTCGCACCAACTACGCCTGCGAGAGGTGTAGCCAGATCGGCGTCGGCTGCATCAGTGACCTTGGCGAAGAACGCACCTTCTGGCCTCTATACAGCCTCAGTCAAGTCGGCTTTGGTCCGCACATGCCCTTCGCGGCCTGCAAGAACTGCCGTGTCAACGACCGTCCTTGTGATCGCCAGCGTCCCTGTGACTCGTGCGTCATCAACGGTGAAAATACCGAGTGTGATTCCCATGACCGGAGCAAGAAGCAAAACACCCTTCCCAGGCCTGAGGTCGGTAACCTTGGTCCTCTATACTACCTCGGCATGGGGTTCGGGGGTGGCGGCGTCAACTCGACAAAGACAGGAACCGAGCCTGAGGACTGGATCGGCCCCTGGGCTCAGAGGTACGCTGTAGACAACTTTGAAAAGGACGGCCTCGAGCGGTACGAGGTCATCCTCAACGCCCACAAGCACTTCCGACCTCCGCCTCCAGCAAAGCCACCCAACAGTGCTCAGGGTGGTCTCCTCCTTGTCAAGCGGAACCCACAAAACGTTAGCCGGAGCGAGCTCAGGGAGATGATAAAGGGCATGTGGCCCGGCTACCAACACCCTTGTCAGTTTGATGAATACCGCGTCATCGCCCTCTCGTTGGAAGATGACCTACCAAAGAACCCTCCAGTTCATGCTGTAGCTTTCCTTAACGCTGAGAGGAGCAACACACGTCAACTTACGCTAAGGCCGAAGAGGCGGCCTACGGGTGAAATTGTCGTCCAGCCCAAGCGGCCAGCCCAAGCTCGGCCATACTGGCGTAGGGAGCACATGCCCGAGGGGTACGGTTCTCAACCAGATGTTGCCGCCGACTGGGCTAAACGTCAGTCTAAGCGCCAGCAACGGCGACAGCAACAACAACAGCAACAACAACAGCAACAACAACAACAACAACAGCAACAACAACAACAACAACAGCAACAACAACAACAGCCTGGGAACAACGAAGGATATGGATTCGCGCGGTCCATGAAGCCGGCCGGGGGCACTTCGACCCCCCCGGAACCGAGAGCATATGCCCGCCATGCCATCCCCGGCTCCAATAAAGTATCCCCAGGCCGCGCGCCCCAAGATGCCAGAGCTGTCGACGATGCTCCCTTCAACCCATTCCTGGGCTTCACCATGAACGGGAAAACAAGGGTGCAGTACAACACCAAACCCAGGAACTCGCGCTGGAAGGTCCTGAACCCGCTCGAGGACCTCGACATGTCTCACTGGCATGTTGCCCGCCATCATCCAGACAGCAACAAGAACCGTCCTCGCATCTTCAACACAGCTGAGAGTCAGCAACTCCCTGTGCCCTTGCGTGACGTTCTTCGTGATGTTCCTCGCGAGGAAGCCGAGCAACGGATCATAGAGAGATGCGTCGAGCCCAACGATGGTGGCTTTGGCTACTGCAGCAGAGAAAACTCATTTCGAATGAATTGCCAGAGCCTTGCCCACAACAACGCGCCGCCGTACCACTTCCCTGTCTGTAACCAATGCCACGTCGCTAGCATAAGCGACCTATTCCGCCAAGAAAACAGTCCCATCACCAAGAAGGACCTAGTAGGCATGCGGGCCTATCTATGCCATGAGTGCGCCGAGCACATCGGTAGCGAGGCCCAGAACGTGCTGGATTATCGAGATGCTGGGGCTCGTACCGTTCACGGCACATATGCCAGCGACGATGCGCCAAAGGGCATACACAACTTGGACGGCGATTCAGACAATGCTGTTGAGTTCAGGCCAAACCCAAAACCGGGTACTGGCTGCTTCTGCGCGGACAAGGTCCTTGGGGGCTGGCTCTGCCGCTACCATCGGCTATACTATGCTGAGGAGATGCTGAAGCAATCCAAGCTGGTACATGAGTGGCGGCTCTCATACTTCAAGAAGCCTGTCTGCCCCGGATGTCTGGCAAACAAGCCGCTCAACGAGGCCAACGTGTCGGCCGACCACCATAACTTTGAGAAGGGTGGCCCAACGGCGTGGGCGTGTCTGACATGTAGCGAATGGGTTGTAAACCAGAAGAATGACGAGCACAACAAGCCCGATGTCGTAAAAGGTGCGTTGAGGACAGCCGAGCGGATAACTGATCTCCTCGCCAGGGCGACCGAGCCTCCTGAAGATGTGGAGATGGGTCCCGGATGGGTTGCGAATCAGGAGGATGAAGGATACAGCAGGACCATAAGGCCTACTGGTTTTCGTTCAAGGGCTACCGGGGTTGATGATGACGTAGAGATGCAGGATGGCTGAGCAGAGTAGAGAACGGTTCAAACGTAGTGCTGAGTAGTTTGGAATTCGGAGCTTTAGAACCGGTTGAGTCTAGACAATAGATCAACTTTCAGACATGCGTAAACAGCATATTCAACTGACCTTAGACAGCCCAGCCCCTAGCAACCATCAGCATCATATCATGCCGCCCGAAACATCTGAGATGCAACATTCCGTTGACTCTTCACGTGAAAGCCACATGGGCCAAGCATCCGACAGGATCGGAATGCGAGCTGCTGGCAGCGCAAAAGACGATATCGACGGATAAAGACATACACAAAAAGGGGTTGCTTGAATTGTCTGACTGAACCATTGCCGCCGGAGAGAACGAGACCGACCTCGAGATGGACTAGAAAATAGGTAGGTAGGTATGGAGGAGAAAAAAAAAAGAAAAAGAAAAGAGAAGAAGGAACGAAAACTGAAAGAATTACATGTATGAAATAATGGATATAGGAAGAGCCTGCAGAACCCATACTTGATCTTGAAAAATCATCCTCCCCGGTGACTGAACTGACATAAAAAAAAGCAAGGAAAAAAGTCGGGTGGGTGGTCTCTCGCGAGGTCCTCGGGGGCGCAGAAGGGCAAACAGGTTGCGTACTGTAGCATCCATTGCGTACACGAACGACATCGGCAGCAGAGGCTTCCTCCCCCTCCTCCCGGGCATCTGGTTCTTCTCTCTCCTCCGGTAGATTCATGGTCCTTTTTTTTTATCCACAACGTCCAAAATAACGAGCCTCCAGAGAAACGCCGAACCACGCGCCATGTAACATGGATCATGGGTCATCAAGCATGAACCATTTGGCTTGTTCACTCACGTAGACATGACATGTCGTGGGCTTGCCGGGCTCCTTAGCCCCAGATATCGCCGTTGGGCATCTCCGTCCGTAGGCTGCGTCCGGTTCAAGCGCATGTGTACACGCCTGAGCCCAGAACCCGACTCCCAGATCCCATGCCATCCGACATTTTTCATCTCCATGCCCCTCCGAAGTCTGCTGGCCGTGTTGCATCCTTGCATCGTGTCGCTCAGATTCGACAGAGCCCTGACATGGCAGATATTCGCCCGTCCACCACACTGTCTGTCGCGTCTCGCCTCGTCTCGAGATATAATCCGTCCTCCACTCCATCGCCTTCTCATAACATTCCACTTTACATGAGCACGCACTTGGCGCAGCATCCAGCCTCTTGTTCGCCGCCGTCCATATCCATGGGCTTGGGTGGGCCGTTTGCGCCTGAGGTGCCGCCGCTGCCGGTCGAGTAGCCTTGCATTTCGCGGTTGTATCTCCGGATTTCTCGCACGATATCGAAAAAGGCCTTATCGACGTTGATGCGAGACTTGGCCGACGTCTCAATGAACTTGCAGCCAAATGACCTTGCCAGCGCCTCACCCTCTGCAAATGCGGTTAGTAAGTTGCCAGGGAAGCGAGGAGCGCTCGTGATGCTGCATACCTTGTCGTGACACGTCTCGGTCGCCCTCCAAATCGCACTTGTTGCCAACAACGACCATGGGGAAATAGTCCTTATCCTTGACTCGCAGAATCTGTTGCTGGAAGGTGGTAATTTCCTCAAAGCTCTGTCGCGAAGTAATGGAATAGACTAGTAGGAAACCCTCTCCGGTTCGCATATACTGCTCTCGCATGGCGCTATACTCTTCCTGACCGGCGGTATCGAGGACGTCGAGCAGGGCAACCTCTTCATCAATGACGCACTGCTTTCGGTACGAGTCTGTAAGTTCAACGCGTTAGCACAGACGGTTACAGGCGATTGCAGATGGCAGGGGCACGTGTTCAACCAACCTTCAATTGTAGGATCATACTCGTCGACGAAATGGCTCTGAATCAACTGAATGGTCAAGCATGATTTACCGACACCACCACCTCCGACAACGACGAGCTTGTACTCTCGTAGGAACTGCAGCGCGACGAGATGGTTAGCAACATGAGGGTGATGGCATCAAGGGGCAGCAGTAAATAGGCGGCACGGGACCCGCAAAGAAGCAGGTTTCCAGGTGCACCAGAGATGATCGCTACCCGTGGGTGTCGGTCGTGTCGTACCTTGGTGTTCGCAGCCATTGTGTCTAGATATTGGAGGAGCTCTCTCTATAGCAGCTTCACTCGTGGGGCGATGAGATGAAAATCTAACGCGCGCAGAGAGGTCGAATCGTCGTCGCAGGGCCGTCGAATGAATTCAGAGGCAGGCGACGAAGAGTCGGGAGAGAAGGGACAGATGAGACGGACGGGACGGTGGGGATCGAGTCTGGTCTGGTCTGGTCTGGTCCGGCGGGGAGTGAAGGGAAGCAGAGTCAAAGGACTGGAAGAAGAGTCGTCGGTAGCGCGGGATGGCCGATGAGAAGAACAAAGGAAGAGAGAATGAACGATTTGCCGCTGGGTCGGGGCGGACTCTGGCTTTGGCTGCAGTCGGGTGCTTGTCTTGTCTTGTGCTGTGCTTGTGGGGGAGAGGAGAAGAAAGAGACGACGAAGATACGGAAAGGGCCAAAAGGTTCGAAAAAAAGGCCAAAGCAGAGGGAGTCGACAGTCGGCAGTATGGTAGGTACGTATCCGTAGCAGCACCAGAGAGAAGAGAAGGGGAAGAATCCTGAAAGGGGAAAGGGTCGAAAGGTGGAGGACAAGACGAGCCAGGGTGCGTGGTGCAGTGTGCAGTGCAGTGCAGGGAAGAGAAAGAAAGCATGGAAGTGGAAGGGGAGCAGGAGAAGAGGGGGGGCGTGGATTGGGGAACCAGAGGTGTGTACCAAACAGTGTACAAGCTGTGGAGCACTGGGATTGGCTTGGTTCTGGAGCAGTTTGCTTGCTAAAGTGGAGGCTTCCAAGGCTAAAAGCAAGGTACCTGTGACCTGAAGGTCATTTGAACATTTACTGCGCCCGCTGGGAGTTTTCAGTGCATTTTAACTGTGAGAAAAGCCACCTCAGCAGGTATCATGTACTTCAAGGTCAACAACAGCAATCGCACAGCAACAGCAACAACAATATCCGTCGCCTGGGCCTGCTTCCAGGGAGCAGACGGGAACCGATTTCTCGCGACCGGGCTGGCCTGTTCGTCCTCAACTGAACGAACCCAGTCGTGCTCAGTGCTCGCCCACGGCCAATGTTACTGGGCGCTCCCGGGCGCTGAGATGGATTGATTGTGGATGGGCATGGCATGGGCGCGCGGAGTCCGGCCATCACTGGAGACTTCCCGTCCCGTCCTGTCAGTGGATGCTGGGACCGCTAGGCCACTGGAAGCACGGCCGGATTGGTCACTAGGGTCGATAAAGCCCAGCCTCTACGGGCTTGTTCAAGGGGACGATAGTCGAAGGGGGGGCGGCGCGGCGGTCCCTGCGAAAGAAGGAGAGGTTCATTCATGGCTTCATGACCTCCAGTGTGTGTGCTCTACTGTGCTGTAGGATGCCGTGATGCTTCCACGGAATCTGGGCATTACCCGTTTGAGACATGGGGGAAAGCATTCTCCCGTCGCTCCTTTTAGTGCGAGGCACGCAAGCACCTATCATCCGCGTCCAGCTGCCCTCCCACAAGCCCTGCGGCGCCGAACTACACAACTGAAATAAAGCCTCTCGATGAGAAATCAACAGCATCCAGCACCGACCCAGGGAGAGTGGCTGGAAGAGCCAGCCGCCCGGCCGGCGGGATTGGCTGGTTGCTGGCGAGTTCTGGCTTGGACCATCCCCAGCCCAGCTTTTGCTTGGACGAAAATGAACTGGATCCGACGACGGAACGGGGGCGAGTTCTGGACCATGTCGACGTCTGTTCGCTGGGCTTCAGGTACAATCCAATACGTGTGGAGGTAGGCTACCTAGGGGACGCAAGAAATTCAAAAGCCGAGGCCAACCTTATCGAAGAACGGAACAAGACAGAAAAAAAGCCAGAGAAAACGTACTGTTCGGTGGCCTCCGACTTTTCTTCGACTCATGATGGTGAGAGAAGCTGGACTGATCATGCCCGACAGCGGCGAATAGAAGGTTGGCCCTTTTTTTTTCCTTCCCTGGCCCCAGTGGGCTGCTGCTGCTTGCCATCAATCGATGACTTTCAGTGGCTTCTCAGCAAGCTCTTCCAGTGGACAGATGGATGACCGACTTGCAGAAGAGGTTGGGAGGGGGGCGTGGGAGAGAGACTCTGCGGGTCAAGCTTGGCTCTCTCTCTAAGTGGATGGATGGATGGACGTCAAGACTGGGGCCCTTGCGAGCACGCTGTTGAGCAGAACTGCTTGGGGGGAGGGGACCTGGAGGTCGAATCGAATCAATCCATCCCCTGCCGTGGTCAGAGAAAGAGTCCATTCTTTGGTCGCTGGCCTCCATGCAGTTTTTCTGCAAGGGCAGCGGCTGGCTGCGTCTGCTCTGCCAATGGTACTCGCACTGTAGCGTAGGTGCTGTGCTTCTTTTTCCCAGTGGATCGATTGCGCTCCATCCATTCTGCATTGTTCTCTGTCTGCTGCATGTCTCGCACAGCGTTAAGGTACGGTCCGCGCTGGCCTCGTACTCGTTCGTCCCCCGTCCGTTTGTTTCCATCCTATATGTATGTATGTATGTATGGATGTGGATGGATGTATAAGCGGCAGCTCTCTCTCACCGTATATCTTGGTGACCCCCATTTTCTGCTACTGCTGCTTGTGCTCCCGCAGCAAAAAAAGAGTGCGTGCTGCGCCCAACTGAACAAACATTGGCTCTCCTCTCGCTACTGTAGCAGAGTCGAGTAACATTTTGGATTATACCCCGACTGGGGGAGGGGGTGGCAGCAGCAGAGGTGGGCAGAAAAGGGGGAATTGGATGGATGGATGGATTGATTGCCTGCCAGGGTCTCTCTCTCTTTCACCTCGATTCATCCATCACAACACCGACCTCCGGTCTAGAGGCCCGTCACCGGCGAGAGCTCAACGGTTGCTACTGTTACTTGACCATTTGGCCGAGTAATACCTAGAAATTAGTTGATCCCTTTATCTTAATATTATTCTCCTCTTCGCCGAGCGAGGCAGGTGGTGACAAAATTCGTTGTCCTCCATCCATCCATCCATCCATCCATCGTTCGTTGTGCATGGACTGCGGAAACACCTCCGAACGACGCCGGTCCTGACCCCGGCCTTTTTCACTTGAGCAATGGCCCTGGACATCGATCGTCGACTTACTCCATCAGTCCAGAGCCTCCGCGACTTTTTGGAAATGAGAATCCCGCTTGTTACAGTGGTAATACTCCCATGACTGCCGTTCGCTCCTCTCTTTTTCTCCATCTTTTGTTTCTTCAGTTGAACATTCCCAGTCGATAAATCAGCTGGTTATTGACCTGAGCGAACATGGCCTCCTCAGTTACCTCGCCTCACCCAAGAAGATGATGCAGTGATCACCGAGGGTTCACATCTAAACCGGCCCATTCGGGGAACCCAATCGCCATCACCAACTCGCCCATCACCGTCACCTTGGCCGTCTCGCCATCCAATGGGGTGGCCATCTTCGTGGCCCAAGCGCCAGTACAACCAAGGTGAGCCGCGCCTTGTATCACCAGTCAACCAACAGCAGCACCGAGAAAGCCTTTCTCGGCCAGTTTGTTTCCCATCAATGGATGAATGACCCTCATCACTCTCGCCTCATGTGATAGATAGGATAGCCTGTCTCGCTCCTTGTCTCTGCCCTTTTTTCCCCCATCTCACCGGTCCCTTTGTCTCTCCGTCCCGCCCCTCGCAACGGTTCGGTTCCAACATCTTTTTCCGCCTCCATGCCCCTGGACCTAGACCTGGGGAAGGGGGTGAGGAGTTAGGACAAGCTCCGATGCTACTGTAGCTTACTCTTAAACAGCTTAGTCGCGTAGGCCAAGTCCCAGGGCCCAGGGATCCAGGGTCCTGTTGAATAAGGCGCCCACACAACGCCGTCTCTCTTCTTGGTGTCGCCGAGTTCCACCCTAGGACTGATTGATTTGCGGTTGGGCGAGACTCGACTTGGCATCCCCAGGCTCCTGATAACGTCTTTGCGTCGTTATCGTACGTGCCTGGGAGGTATGCTTATTATACCCGCCGTATACTAACAGATACAGTTACTGTGCACTATCATGACAGCGCAGTTGACGGCTCAGTTGTCATTACGTCTCGACTCTCAAGGTGCGACGCAATTGCATGACCAAAAGCAACCTGGCTCGACGATAGGTACTAGCTAGTCTAACAAGACGCAACCCCCTCAACCACTTTATGCATCAACTACCTCAACCGCATAGAGACAGGGCCAACCATTGCCGAGGCCCATCAGGACCTACATCTCTTGTCCCGGTTCCCCATTCACCGGTTCATCTCGTTGAAAGGTGAAAAAAGGTCTCAATCACAGAAACAAAGTCTCACCACATCTGCGGCATCCGTCATTGTCATCCCCAGACAGACAGACACATGCCCACCCATCCTCTCGGAGAGCTTCCCCCCTGCCGGCATGCTCCCTGGCTGCTACACGACTCCACACCCCACGACGACGGCCTGCACCAGCACCATCGCATCGCATCGTCCATGCAGGGCTACAGCGTCACAGTGGCCGCCGCCCTAGGTGCCGGCGCACATCCACCACGTTGTGCCATTGGTGCCGGCGCGTTTGAGGCTGTTGAAGATGCGAGGATGTGCTCCAAAGGTGTCGGGTGGGGGTTAGGGCGGATTGGATGGATGGATGGATGGCGACAGATGCACGGGTGACGGGGATGGGTGAGCCAGATCTCATCACCAGAAATGCAACAGAGATCGCATCCATCACATGATATCACGGCCATTGCGTCTTGATACGAGTGACGAGGCTAACGATGCAGATGCAGGAGGCGTTTCTGGGGGGCCTGATTTGACGGAATGCCCGTTTGGGTTGCTTCAGCTGGTGTGAGGCCCGGTACATCCAAGGTGGGATCTAGTTGATCTGTGACAAGACAATCTCTTCATGACAACTAGATTATCAGGGCCCGACAACTTATCGAAAGGTCTGATATTCATTGATTACAGTGATTGTGCATTTGTTCTGTCATCACAATTATTGCTAAGAAATTGGGTTCGTATGACAGACATAGTGAGAGTGAAAGTTGAATCTTTGAGGCATAACGTAACATCCAACGTCTACACAGAACCACAGTTTCGCAGAGGATCCAGTAACCAATGCGATCACCAATCACACAGCCTCTTCACAACACATGATAAGCGAATCGGGGACCCTGCTCAACTACAGCACCACGAAAACAAGCATTGACTTGGACGTTCGGCACGATGCGCTCTCTCGGTCAGAGAAGGGGGCTAGATCGATCTTCGCCGAGAACCACCAGAGGCGGTTGGCTGAAACATCACATTCGCTTTACCGAAACTCAAGATCGTTGTCAAAAGTCATGTAACGAGGCCACGAGTCGAGTAAACTATCTGTGGTTCGTTGCTTAGTTGTGGGCGTGTTGCGTCAAATCGTCGCATTCGACTGTGGGATGTGATGTGCTGACGCTCCCCGCCTAAGCTCCGGCACGCGACTGTTGGTAGGAATGAATCCTTTCGATACTACAAGCCACTACAACCTGCGATGAGAGAAGATGTGATGATGCATCCTCCCCCAATAGAACAATCGGAATCGAACCATGGCTTTTGTTAGGTCGGGAATTGCACTCGAGGGTTAGGACACAATCCCCACGCAACTTCTCAGAGGAGTCCCGATAACGACAACCCAGACTCATGAGACCTTACTATGTATCATGCCTGCGAGCGCCTGGCGATGCCAAACGCTCACGGGTAGGTACGTCCACTCGCGGAGAACAAGAGACTTCTATACAGGCTAGGAAGGACTGGTTGTGTTGGAGAACTACTCTAGATTTCTCATTTCGAAATTCTAATCCCGCGGATTAATACGACCGTGGTCTTCTCTTTGTGTGGGTAAGTTCTTTTTATCATGAAACGAGCTTGGAGAAAGAGTTGTGATTTGCAGCCTGGATGTGACGGTTCTAGAAGTCGGCGCGGACTCACGTGATATGGAGGATAAGCTTCCTGTTTGCATGAGCTATTAGAGCTCCCATTCATGTGCTTCAGTAAATAGTACACAAGCCTTCAATATCCACCGTCATCATTGTCTCCCACATCAACAGTTTGATCAATAATCAGACAAGAGTGCAATGTTCATGCTTTTGCTTCTACTTAGTCCCCGCCTTTCAGCTCTCCCAGCCGACATCCGCATGCCTCCCAGGCACCACAAACTACGCCTCGAAACTAACCTAGATACCCAAGCTCTCAAGCCACTCGTCAGCCTTCTAGAACATGACGTCCTATGGGGCATGGCCCGTCTCCACCATTCTAGGCTCCTTTCTGGACTGGTTAGCGATACCCACGATGCCACGCCCTTCAAACAGCAGCCCCTTTTTTTTTCTCGGTATTTAGATTGCCCTCGCGTCTAGCTCTACACGCCAAGGCGCTCGTCATGTCATGTTTCAATCTCCCCCTCAGGGCCCGGCTCGAGCTCTAAACCTTTTGACCTCGGCGTTGATCATGTCACGAGCTTTGCAACCATGGACCGTGATTTGCTCTGTCTCGTAAAGTTCCCCACCTCCGCCTTGTCCACTGCTACCCCTGGTCGATAACGCACCCCAGGTTCGTTCTAGCCCTTTGCAACTCTGGGATGGATGGAGAAGAGCTCGAGTCAGTGTTGAACCCACGACGTGCCATTCCATGTTGCTCGAGCCCAGCCCCTAGCTTCCCGGCGCCGATGCGTCTCGGATTCAATGCTCCTCGCTCGGGGGATCTGCAATGCAAGAAAGTCGACCAGCCCCTCCTTCTGCTTCAAATCGTATGATGGATTGTGTGCTTTGCCGGAAGTAGGCTTGTCCAGGTCGCTCGCTCGCTCGCTACCACGTTCCGGCCCTGGGAAATGAGACTCACATCCGCTTCCATGTCTTATCTCGGTTGCTCAGGTGTGCAGATCGGCCTCAACGTCGCCTAGACTGTGCGAGTCCTTCCGGCCTTGCTCCGGTCGGTCATGTCAGAGTATGCAATGTGCGTTGGCGCAGATGCTGACTGTCGGTGGGCTTTGTTTTATTACATTGACTATATTAACAGGCCGTCAACTGGCACCTGCAAAGGTCGGCTGAGACACGACCATTAACAGTCTTGCTTTTCCTTCGAAAACCCCTCACTAACTGCGGCCCGCAGGGGCAATGCAGCTCGGGCATATCAATGTCGCCAAGATCGACGCCCAGTCACCAGCTGCTCCCATGGTTATCCAGAAGACAAGGTTCTGGGATATTCCTGCAACGCCTAGGGTAACTAAGCGGACATCCCAAATCGGCCTCGATGGCAGGCAGGGGCGTACGAACAGACACGGGAGTAGATGGATATCAGCTCTAACCCATCTATATTCAAGATGTGTCTACACTACATGGTCTATCCAATGGCGACATGTTGCCGTCCTCCAATATTGATACAACTGCAACCAAGAGCAACGATTACCTGTCGACCAGTGTATCCTTTATGGTGTGATTAAACATCCCGTCTCACGGCTACTTTGTAGGCTCTGTAGTGCTCTTGGTCGCATCTTCGGTTGCCTTTGCGGACTCTTCCTCACTATTTTCGCCTTCGGCGGTAATCCTTAGACCCTGGATGCCGGCTTCAACTTCGGCAACCAGACTCTCAAGGTAATCCTGGTCCCTTGTTTCTTGTCAGCATGACCCGACACGAGTTCACTTGGATACTCACCTTCCAACAAGTGTGACCGTGTTGTGCTTCTTGCCCCAGCGAGGATAACTTCCAACCTTGATACCCTTGGGCTCAACCTTGGCGGCCAGTGTCGTGAGGAAATCAGCCACGCCACTCTCAGGAAGAGGGGTCGAGAACAGAATTCTATGTGTTCCTGTACCCTCAGGATCAGTGAGCCTTGGCAAGATATACGGCTTCAATCCCTCGAGAAGCTTCTGGACTGTTGCTGGTTAGCATCTAGAGATGGGGTGTACATGATGCATGAAAAAGGCATCGTTGGTGACACATGGGTTGTCACAGCCGTAACCATTGCTGCCCAAAATTGCATCATCGGGTTACTCACAAAGCTTTGGAATACCAGGTAATATATGGACATTGCCGTTAACGACAGCAACGGGAACCCACATGTCCTCATGAGGGAAAAGAGCCTGCTTCTTCAGATCTCGAGACTCGTCGGTTGGCAGTTCAGCCATACGAAGCTTTGCCTTTCTGGCAGGCGAGTCGACATCCCAGTCAAAGTTGGGTTGGTTGGGGTGAGGCTTGGAGAGCAGCTTCATCTTCTCAAATGTCTCCTGGTGGAGCTTCAGAGGCAAGCCGAAGGCCTTGGCAATGGACTGATAGGTGATGTCGTCGTGCCTAGACAGTTAGTGGACAACCAAGCCTGAGAGTTGTTGTCTTACGTAGGACCAATTCCGCCACTATACACGTTAGCAACTGAAAGTAACATATATGGATGTGAGTGGCTAACCTTGTGACAATAAAGTCGTAGCGATCACTCATTCTTCGAACGGCCTCCATAATCTCACTCTCATCGTCCTCAATGACTTCAATCCGCTTGAGGCTCTATGGCAACTCAGCACCAGGTTATATCACGCAGCCGTGTGACTTACAATTCCGAGAGAGAAGCACCATTTTGCAAAATAAGCAGAGTTGGTCTACCCCGGTCAATCCCTGTAGTTCAATATTAAGGCCGTGCCAGTCACTCACATCAACAGTCTATCTTGTATTAGCACAGCACATGTAACAGCAACAGACAGACAGTCTACCTTTCCGCCCAGAACCTCATCGCCAATAATCAGACACGCCGCCGTCTGGATGGTGCGCGCATTGCGCTCATCCGCCGATATAGGAGCCATGACGCTTCCAAATGC
Organism: Fusarium sp. NRRL 66088; assembly: GCA_013186415.1. NCBI lineage: Eukaryota > Fungi > Ascomycota > Sordariomycetes > Hypocreales > Nectriaceae > Fusarium > Fusarium sp. NRRL 66088. Next base: position 31,741 of record JABCKD010000245.1, read on the forward strand.
AAATCGTCTAGTGCGAGCGGCAGTAATAGCAACGGGAGTGGAGAGGTGCCTTGCAACCTGTGAGATGCGGGAGAACATGAAGAACGGAAGGATGGACGAATGAGAAATGCGCGAGTTCTTATGTTCAATCAAAAAAGCGCACGTAGGAGGAGCCTCGACCCTCGTGATCCTTGTTGGGTTGTCGTCCGTTTGGGATGGGAATGGAGCTCACAGAATGACGTTTACTCGCTGCCCGGTTCATGGCGGGACATTTGACGGAGTGGGGGCGGTCTTCTCTCGGAGTTCGTTGGCGGGGCTGAGAGAGGTACAACTTGCGACTCTCAACTGACTGTCCTAGCTCATCTCGTGATAGCTACCAGAGCTTCATCTCAGCTTAGAGCTCCACGATAGCCGAAGTTATAGCTTCCGTTCCTTGTTCCTTGTTTGTCTGATCACACACAGTCACCATGGTATGTCCCCTACGCCTTCATCCCCATCCCCCACTAGCTCACATGCTCAGGCTTCCGAATCGCGACTGTACACCTTCTCCGGGGAGACCAAGGATCACCTCCGCAAGTTCCGACTGACTACTTCACGGGCCAAGGATCCCCAAGCTGTTATTTGTATGTATGTCTCCTTGTCCGTGCCGGTCCCTCTGCCGTCTCGTCATGGCATGCTTAAGCTCACCGACTCGTCAGACATGATTGACAAGCACACATACGAGATCCGCCAAGATGAAGAAAAGGTCGTTTACAAGTCCCTCGAGGAAGTCGGCGATGACCTTCCCGACCACGCGCCGCGTTTCGTCCTCCTGAGCTACCCCCTCACCATGGTACGCCCGATCGAACCTATACCTACCTATACGATGCTGACAGACCCAGGGTGACGGACGGTTGTCGGTCCCATACGTGCTGCTCTTTTACCTCCCCGTTACATGCAACGCCGAGATGAGAATGCTCTACGCCGGCGCCAAGGAGTTGATGCGAAACACGAGCGAGGCCGGACGAATCATTGATATCGAATCCGTCGAAGATTTGGAAGAGATCCCCGACAAGCTCAAGTCGGGTTGATACATGCCAAGAGAACGAACAAGAGATGGAAGATAAGCGATATCATAATCTACGTAACTATATAAGAGCCGTTGCCTATTCGTCTGGCAACACGCTCTGGGTATCCAATCCCAACTGCATCGCAACATTCTTGACCACCCCTTGGAACGCGATACAAGCCGGGCTGTCTGGGAACGAGTCGAAGTAACTCTCGCCGTAATCACACGCCATCCTGATCCTTGGGTCCAGAGGTACTGACCCCAGGAAGGGAATACCCATCTCCTCTGCCAGTGCCCGTCCACCTCCTGTGCTTGCCTTGAAGATCTCGCTCGCATTGGAGCACTTTGGGCAGACAAAGCTACTCATGTTCTCCGCGAGTCCCAATACCCTGATTCCAGCCTTTCGACAAAAGTCAATCTCCTTGCGCACGTCCAGTAGTGACACCTCTTGCGGCGTGGTGACCATGACGGCTCCGTCGATGCCACTCTCTTTGAGGAATGAGTTGACGCTGAGGTGCTCGTCGCTTGTGCCCGGTGGTGTATCCACGAGTAGAAAGTCGAGGTCGCCCCATTCCACATCCTTAAGAAACTGTTTAATGAGACCATTCTTCTTGGGGCCTCGCCAGATAACGGCGTCGTCCCGGTTCGGTAGCAGGAACTGAATGCTCATGACGGAGAGGTTGTCCATGACCCAGATCGGCGACCATCCCGTACCGCTAACATGCACCGTCTCTCCCTCGACTCCCATCATCTTTGGAATGCTGGGTCCGCATATATCCGTATCCATGATGCCCACCGTGCTGTCCGGGTTGGTCGCAAAGGCGTGCGCCAGCAGTGACGTAAATGTACTCTTCCCCACGCCGCCCTTGCCGCTCAGAACGAGAATCTTGTGCTTGACATTCTCTAGACGCGCTGAAATAATAGGAATGTCGGGGTCTGGACCCTTTGGCGCGGAAGCGCAGATGGCCTGGTTCGGGCACCCGGCACACGAGTCCGCTGTGCCGGCCTGCTGTGACTCGGGACCTGGGCAGTGCTGGGGCTCCGGAGCGACGAGCTGCGGCTTCTGCTTTATGGGGTTTGCGATGACATCCTCCACAGGCTCCGGCGCCTCGAGCGAAGGTGACATTTTTGCGCTGAAGTTGTGTTTGGTGAGGAGTCGAGTGACGAGGGAGGGTGGCGATGTGGACGCCGAAGCTTATTAATGCACTGCGCAGACAGCAAAGGTGTGACGACTGTACTCGGAATACCCGCCTGAGAATAATTGAACAAGGGATACTCTAGGTGAAGGCAATAGAAAGATGTGTGTATGATTCAGATGAGAGATCAAGAGACGCTTGAGTCGAGGTTCATCACAGAGGGTAAGTAAGCGTTCACGCTGATTCGCTGCTTAGCAAGCGTCGAATGATGGTTTGCGCTACTATCGCCGCGGAGTGACAGACTTGAATGACAAAATACCTATCAAGTGATTTTACTGTCAAACAAGTACATGGAAAAGAGGGAGATGAATAATGGCGAGAAGAAATCTAGAAAGGGTCAAATGATGGCTCTTTTGTAGTTTACTAACCCACTGTTTCGAGCAATTGTCTGCAATTCAACTGATATTGTGTATCCCACCTAACCTAAAGGACCTAATCGCCGACAACGGAACTTGATAACTATGAAGTACAACCAACCATACATTACCGTGGGGTAAAAAAATGCAAGAAAAATCTCTTGTGACGAAAAAGCATTTTAAATGTAGAGGGGTGCATTCTCGACATTCATTAACTCGTTTCCGGTGTTGCAAACATTTTCTCAGTTGTGGTCATACCCTACACTTTGGGTTCGGCACAGTTCGTGATGGCTTCACGCTCCAAGATTCAGGGTTCTCGGCAAGAGCAAAAAGACAAGGTCTCGGAGGGAGTCGAACCCTCGCTGGCGGAATCAGAATCCGCAGTCATAGCCGTTAGACCACGAAACCAATGAATTCGAAACGATTCGAACTGAGTGGGATTTGCGCGATTTGCTTCGACTTATAGGTCCTTTTCGTGGGTCGGGTTGTGTGGTTCCACTTTTCTTTTTGGCTCCGCAGTCAGTCAACTCTTGGGTTATGAGCTCTTCTCTTTCAACTGCATCATCCTTGATTGATAAAGATACATGGACCTGTCAGCCTTTTACGATGACTGTTTCGACCTCAGACACTTGTACGGCATGCCAAGCTCGAATCTGTCATGAAAATGCACCTGCCTGACGCGGCGACCACACCAATTCGCTCAACCACATCTTATAGGTCCCATCTCCGAGCCGCTCTGGCCGCCACCGCTTCAGCTGCATGCGGAAATGGATGATGCCGCGTCGAACGATCTCGGAATGCCATCGCTGCCTATAGGCAATATCAATTCTTACAGCTCGGGGATATTGAGAGGGGGAGGTCTTCCCCCTCAGTTCAGTCGAGCAATTCCACACAGCAAAGCACCAGAGGCTCCCGAACCTGGCCTGACTTCATACCACATTGTCACGGAATCAGTCGACACTCCTTGCAAATTAACTTGTTAGGCGCCCCGTTAGGCCCGAAATTGGACCCTGATTGATAACACTTTGCTTTTTTGCGCAGCGCTTTTTTGCGTTGCATCCATCCAATGTCCATGGTCAAACCCCACCCCACACATCCATCCTCTCCGATGCTGGCTCGACCCCTCCAGATAAGATAAGACGAATGCCCCGCGGCTGTAAATTTCAATTTTCTAAAGAGAGCCGCAGCCTAAACTGACGCCGCGATCGCCATCACCACAGCCGCTCGTTGACGAAGAAAAAGAAGAAAAATGTCGTCCGACGCCGAGAAGCCCACCTCCATGGAGACGGTCCTCAAGCTGAGGGAGTCCCTTTGCTCCGAAGACACCCCTCTTCCCATCCGTTTCCGTGCTCTCTTCTCCCTCAAGCACGTGGCAGTGACCCAGAACAACCCTGAGGACGTCAAGGTCGCCGCTATCGAGGCCATCGCGGCTGGCTTCACCTCGCCCTCTGCCCTTCTGAAGCACGAGCTTGCCTACTGCCTCGGTCAGACATGCAACACTGCTGCCGTCAAGCCCCTTCGCGAGGTGCTTGCTGATCTTAAGGAGGATCCCATGTGCCGCCACGAGGCTGCCGAGGCCCTTGGTGCTCTGGGCTGGGCTGACAACCTGGACATCCTGCGAGAGTACCGCGACCGTAAGGAGGAGGATATTAGCATTGTTGAGACGTGCGAAATCGCCATTGAGCGCATTGAGTGGGAGAATTCGGAGGAACGGCAAAAGGAAAAGTTGCGCCCAAGGTTTGTAAAATCTATTATGAGGTTACCCTCCCACTGACATCTTATTCTAGTGCCTTTTCTTCTATCGACCCTGCGCCCCCGATGCCCGAAACCGACAAGAAGGCCGAGGTTGCGGAGCTCGGCCGAAAGCTGATGGACACGAGCGCGCCTCTGTTCATCCGATACCGCGCCATGTTTGCCCTCCGCGATCTTGCCTCCCCTCCCGATCTGCCCACAGCAGTTCCTGCCGTGCTCGAGCTTGCCAAGGGTTTCGCCGATTCGTCGGCGTTATTCCGTCATGAGATTGCCTTTGTTTTCGGCCAGCTGTCGCACCCAGCTTCCATCCCCTCCCTCACTGCTGCGCTGAGCGATGTCAACGAGGCCAGCATGGTTCGACACGAGGCGGCTGAGGCGCTGGGCAGCCTTGGTGATGAGGAGGGTGTCGAGGATACCCTAAGGAGATTCCTCCATGATAAGGAAAAGGTGGTTCGAGAGAGTGTCATCGTCGCGCTCGATATCGCCGAGTTTGAAAAGGGTGGAGAGACGGAGTATGCTTTGATTCCCGAGGTCGGAGGAGCTGCTGCATGATTTATGAATTTGCTCGATCGAGTATGGTGTCTAGTTGTTTTCATGCCACCTAAAAAGCTGTTAAAATAAAGCCAATAGAAAAAAGTTTGGGTTCTTCATACGAGTTTCCGCATTCGCAGTTGTAGATGACTGTGGAACCTTCATCTGCACTGCGCAGCTGCACGGTGGTGTACTTGACCTCCTCGCGGCCACATTTGGGGCATCGCTCATGCGCTGTGCTCTCCGTTTGCAGATTGTGCTTCTCGACGGCCTGCACGCTCGACTGCAGCTTCTGTCTCAGGAAAGATGGGAAATCGGAGGGCTTTGTTTGCGTGACGGTGACTTTGGAGCCGGTATCTGCGAGTATGCGTGAGAAATACCACCAAACAAGACAATCAATCTGCAGCTTGGGAAGCAAACTTACCCTTATTCTCGGCGCCGCAGCACTCGCAGCGCAACACATTTCTCTGCGTGCCCTTGGTCGCGGGCAGGAGATTACCGCAGTCGGTACAGAAGACAAGGGTTCCAATTGCCGCCATTGTGTTTTTGCTGGGTCAAGTTTGCTCAAACGGATTTCGGGGAGCGCAAGATGGACGAAGAAAGGCGGGCAAATTTGGAGACAAAAATTGGCTTGGCCATCATAGGCTCAAACTGGGCTGGGAGGGTCTCTCGGAAAAACTGATAACGACAAGGCGACGGATGGCGCGCAACGGAACAAACGCCGACTGGTCCCGTGCCTGGCGCACGGGCCACTATCTGTCAATCAACATCTAAGGAAAGCTCGCGAGGCTGTTGCTTCCCATGCTTCAACCTCGCCGGCTACTTTTATTCAACGGGTCAACAATGCTTTGACCGACATTCATTTGCACAAACCACGACCCGGGGCAGCACCTCACTCGAATGAACAATCCTGAAGGTTGTTTCAACGATTTCGCGCCCTGTCGCGCGTCTATCCAATTCTCCCCGATCTACCTATCGATGCAGCGTCATCCGTTTGCTTCTTCCTTGCGAGCTATGTGATGATTCGCCTTCCCGAGCCGTGCGAGGATGAACAATATGCAGCCAAATAGCCATGGCGGCCCCCAAAATGGGCTGTTTGCCCATCAGGGGACTACGAATCCCAATCCCACCATCTCGCGCCCGTTCACGCTACAGGAGTCGCTTCCTTATTCACCACAGACGTCGACTATCCCATTCATTTCCGGTCAGCCACCGTAACATCACCCTTGGACGAACTCCTTCTCACTCTATGCAGATATAATCCCGGACCCGACCCTGGGCTCAGGTTCTGTCTCGTTGCCCTTATCCGACTTGTTCCAAGCCCAAGAGTTCAACACCCTGAACAGAGAGATCGCTGGGCAGCCCCATATGCCGCGAAACGTCAAGCAAGTCGTCGACCATGTTCTGCAGGACATCAAGCCCGGCCAGAGAACTCGCTAGTAAGGGAACCACCGCTGCGCATTTTGATACCCATGCTGACCATGAGCAGCAAGTTTTGCGCCGTCTCGAGAACCTCTTCAGCTCCGCCAACTGGCAAGGGTCTGATCGATGACCTGTCGCCGATTTCGAAAACGATCGTTGAGAAAGTAGGCATAGGATCCTATTACAAAGCGTCAAAGTCAACTTTACCCGAATCGAAGCAACCGAACGGCCATCCGAAAGCTCATCCGACCCCCAAGCCGCCTCACACTTCACTTAACGCGCCAACTACTCCCCAACCCTCGCATCCGGCTCAAAACTCCCAGGCCCATAGGTCCAACTCCGTTAGGATCGAGGTTGCCATACCGTCTAAGAGACAGTTTGATCCATCCGCGTACGTTGATGTCAGCAGCCTCACACAGCAAGAGGTTCCCACGCCTGTTCAGTCGCAACATCTGCGCCAAACACAACCGTACCCGCAGCAGATGCACACGCAACCACAGACGTCGGCCAAGCCACTTCAGCCCGCCCTCGAAGCTGGTCAGAATCCAGCCTTCCGTATCGAACTTCCCGTCGCGAATATCAACCGCGATGAGTATCTTGAAGTGGAGGAGCGACCAGACGATCCGCATCATCTATCGGTGCGGAAAGGAAACCAACAAGAGTACTCCGATAGTCAAGATCTGATTGGCCAGAGTCTTGACCAGCGTCAACGGAGCGAGGCGGCACTCGACACGCTCGACAAGCTTGTCCGCTCAGTCTTCACCTCGGTGCATAAAGTGCTTTCGATGGAACCCGGCTATGATCATATTGTCTCTGTGTCTCAAGATCAAGAGGTCGCTATGACCGCCTCTACGCAACAGAAGATGCATGGTGCAATTCAAAAGACCATCTCTCTGAGGTGCTTTGATCGCGTCCCGGTCGAGCATTTGATGCAGATCATGAGGCTGAGTGAAGCGAGTTTGAAGCAGGTCGAAGACTGGGAACTGCGGGTTGACGATAGTTGGTCCGAGGAAGAGGTCAACAACTGGGTGCAACAACTTGCAGACGCGGAGACGATGTTGAAGTCAGCTCGAACATGCCTTCGCATTCTCTCGGGGGGCAGAGACGACAAGCAACTCTACTCGGAGACGGTCATCCAACGAAGCGTCGACATTTTCAGAAAGGTCACAGAAGATATTGTGATGCTACTGGTGGAGCTCCGTCCATCTGGTCCGGCTGCAACTGCTTTCAAGGCCTTTTCCAAGAACAAGAAACCCATCGCGACCATCTTCTTGGGATGCCAAAAGCTCTTCGCCTTACTAGCAGAGCTTGTCACAAAGATTGAGCTCTCAGATACCGTCATCAATTCTCTCGAGTTCACCGCGTCCCGATTAATCTTCATGGACAACGCTTATTTCGAAAAGGACTCCGTTGTTGGCGTTCAGAAGTTTGACGGACTTCGCTCCGTGGCGATGGACATGCTCTGCCAAATCTTTCTGATCAAGCCCCAACAGCGCCAAGGCATCATTGATGAGATTCTCACTTCTCTTGAGAAGTTGCCAGTCGGCAAGCAGAGTGCTCGGCAGTTCAAGCTTTCTGATGGAGGTAGCATTCAGCCAGTCTCGGCTTTGATCATGAGATTGGTTCAAGCTAGTTCGGGGCGAGTAAACAACAACAAGGATCGCAATCGCAACAAGTTGATGCGAAACATCAATGGCGAGGAAGAAGAAGAGGATGATGACGAAAATCTTCCTTCCGAAAGCAAACATTTTGTGTCCTCGATTAAGAGTGAGGAGCAAGGCGCGAGACAGCATGCGGTCTCTATCAAAGATCTCGAGACTACGGTTGCTCCGCTCTTAGACACTGCGCAGCGCAACGCAAGCTACGTGATCAACTTTATGGTTTCGCGTGCCATCAGTTCCACCAAGTCAGGCGATTCCCCCTACCGAAACTTGCTTGATCTCTTTGTCGAGGATTTCACCACCTGCCTCGATTTGCCTGATTGGCCGTCAGCTGAGCTTCTTCTTCGCCTTTTGGTATTCATGATGGTGCAACAATTTGAAGGCCCAAAAACGGCAGCTCCAGCAAAGAATATGGCTTTGGAATTATTGGGTGGCTGCAGTGCCGCAATCTCTCGACTTCGATCTCACGTCAAGAGATTGGTGAGCTCTTCTGAAGGTAATGACGCGGATGACCTATCTCGCTATCTTGCAGATCTTGCGACTCAAGCCAGAGAGCAGAAGACCCGGGTGGAGCAAATTGTCGCTTGGACCGGTCCCTACCGAGCAACCCTCGAATCCCTTCAGGGTCGGTGTCACGACGATCCTCACCTGCTGAGTGCCATCTCGTTTCTGGTTGCAGGCTGGGCATCACAGGTTCACAACGGTTACGACTCCTACCAAGAGGGAGACGATGAGCGAGACGAGGAATTTGGGCGCTTGGGATACAGACTGCGAATGATGATCGAGGATCGTCGCTGGCTTGTCAACGAGTACACCTTCAAGTCTGTCTCCGCGAACCAGGCCAAGCTTGCCTACTCAATCATTTTGCTACGATCGCCATTCTGCGAGGCCTATGACAAGATTCTCAATATTCTACTCCGTTCAATGGGAACCGATCAAGCCACAGTGCGGAGCAAGAGTTTGAAGAGTGTCAACCAGGTCCTCGAGACAGATCCGTCCATCCTGGACGTCAACTCAAATGTTCTCAACAAGATCTTGGAATGTGCTGGCGACACGTCAACACAAGTCCGAGACTCTGCCCTCGGCTTGCTTGGCAACTGCATGACCATGCGACCTGCCCTCGAAGACGCCCTGACAGAGGTAGTTGTCAACCGCTTTCAAGACTCCGGTGTCGGTGTGAGGAAGCGCGCCATGAAACTTGCTCGTGATATCTACCTTCGCAACCACAGCAGGACTCTGCGCAGCTTAATTGCAAACGGCGTGCTCCGCCGAGTGCACGATCCTGATGAAAGCGTTTGCGAACTTGCCCGTCAAGTTATCGAGGAGGTTTGGTTTGCCCCCTTTTATCGAGACGATGGGACTGCTGTCTACCAGACCTCGCTCACCGAGCATGTATCCCTCGTGATACAGACAGTCAACTCGGGAATGCTGTCTGAGACACTTGACAAGGTCTTCAGGTCCATTCTCCGACCAAAGGACAAATCTCTGCAGGGGCCATTCTCTGTCTGTTCCAAACTTGTGGCCAACATGTTCGGACTCATTGACAACCTCGACTCAGATGATTCCACAGTCCCCTCGGGACGTGATGCATTGAACGTGCTCACGATCTTTGCAAATGCGGACCCCAAACTCTTCAACTTTGAACAAATCCGCCTCCTGAAGCCACATCTAGCAAGCTTCGCCAAGCCCGAAGAGTTGACAGCTTTCCGAAGTGTGACAGTTATCTATCGGCGAGTGCTTCCCACTCTCTCGACTGTGCATTCCGACTTCCTCTTGGAGGTCCGGAAGCTGCTGCTGGGTGCGGTCGGCAAACTCAACTTGCGGGCACCCCTGGATGATCTGATCGCCTGTACCTTGGTTGTCTGCGAGTTGCTCAACGTGTTTGAGCCCTTGGCAAATGCTATGGCATCCAGTCTTGCGGGACTGCAGCGCCTGCGCAGTATGGGCAAGTTAGATGAGAAAACCAGCCTATATCTCAACGCATACTGCCTCGTCATTGGCATGATTGCAAAACACTGCGACCTAGATAACTGCCCGGGACCGTTCAAGAAGAAATTCCCTAAATGGCCTGGGGGTTCAGTCGCGAGACTGGCCATCGACACACTGGCGCCATTCACCGCCCCTTCGCAGCCCCTGGACAGTCGCAGACCAGCCCTCGACGCCATCGGGTTGGCTTGCCAGTCCTGGCCCCGCAACTATGTCATCCCCAAGGTCTATACGGCGTTCCAGCAGGTCTTTGACGAGCAGGTACCCAGCCTTGAGAATGCGATCCTGAGATCATTCAGAGAATTCCTCATTACCGAGGAGAAGCGGTCTGAGACGGCGGGACAAGCTCCATCGGGCAAGAAGAAGGAGTTGACAGTCATGGGGGGAACAAGCTATGACGATGTGGCCAGTGCCACTACACAGAGATTCTTGAAGGACATCACGCGCATTGCACTCTCAAGCCAGGATGAACACGCTTTTCTCGCCATGGAGGTCCTGGGAAGCATCAACCGACAGGGCTTGACTCATCCCAAGGAAACCGGCGTGACCCTGATAACACTCGAAACGTCTTCGAACCGCAAGATTGCCGAGTTGGCGTGGGAAGAGCACCGGTCTCTGCACGAGAAACACGAGACGGTGCTGGAACGAGAATATGTCAAGGCAGTTCAGTCCGCCTTTGCTTACCAGCGAGACGTTGTTGGGGAGCCGCATGGTGCTACCACGAACCCATTCCAGTCCAAGTTGCACTACTTGATGGAAACGCTCAAGATAAGCAAGATGAAAAACCGCCAGCGTTTCTTGGACAAGCTCTGCGGACAGGTGGACTTTGAACTGGCCAAACTGGACATGTCAGGAGATATCCCAACACAGATGGTCTATGCGAGATTCATCATTGAGAACCTGGCATACTTCGAGTACCAAACGATGGGAGAGCTGCAAACCACGGTTAATGCGATGGAGAAGATCCTAACCAGCACGGGTGCCCCGGTGGCTCAAGCCATTGAGTCGGAAGTGTTTAACGTCCGGATGGATATCGACCAGCCACCAACGGCTCCAGATGGACCCCCTGGGTTTTCCACGGCGGATTCCATTTCGGTATCGGCACCTGTTGACGGCCAGCCACCGGTTGCACCAGCGCCAGCATTTGCGTTGACCGTTGAGCCAGCCCGTCTTCGACAACTCACAACGGCGGCAGTTATCCTGTTGTCCATGTGGGAGGTGCGGACATTTATTCGTCGCCTTTTCGGAATGGGCCTCAAGCGGCAGGACACCAAGGTCAAGGCACTGGCCAAAGATCTGAACAAGTCTCCGGTCAAGGTGCAAGGTGTGCATGGAGACAAGGTCTGGGACGAGATCGAATCTCTGATGAAGGGCCTCCAGGACCAAGAGCACATGATCAAAACATGCTCGGCGTTCGTGGAGCTCCTCAACGTTGACAAAGACCTCAAGGTGGCAGATGACGCAGGCGAGATGGACCTGGAGCCAACGACTCCCAGTGCAGACGAGGATGAGGAGGGTGATGTAATGGCGGAAAGGGGACGTAAGCGGAAGGGCGGGTCGACGCCAGGAGGACGCAAGAAACGGGCGCGGTCGGGCTCACAGCCTCGAAAACGGGGTCGACCTCGCAAGAACCGAGAGAGCGTCGAGCACGATGTTGACGGGGACCTTGACGGGGACTGGTTTTAAAGAACGAGGCGCAAGGCATTCGGCATGGCATGGGGTATTAGGGCATTATTTGGGCTGATTTTCTGAGCGGTACATCGGATGGAGATGTGATGGAGAGGCGTTTTTACAGGAGCCTGGACTGACTCTGCAGCAGGCGAGAGAATTTACGTTAGCATTGAGGGAGGCATGGGCATGGGCATGGGCATGGACAGTGCAGTGGCTTTGCGGGGATGACGAGGTCGGAGGGAAAGACACCACACCATGGGGGCATCCATTGGAAGAATCTTGAACTGAAATCAAGCAGGTCAAGTCAAGGGAGAATGGGCGTTTTCGGAGCTCAACAGGGATTTGCGATTTGATGATACCTGAGCTCATATCCACGGATCATGTAGCTCACCTTTTTGAGGCCAAGTTAACGGGAAGAGATGAAAAGTGTGTACCATGTATTTACTTAAGCTTAAGAGACACACGACCAAAGATGGTTTAGACTGAGTGAAGCTTGAATTCAGTGTGAGGTCAAATGGATGGCGATTTGGAAGGGGGAGTCGGTTGGGGTTGGACATGGATGGGAATAAGACGGAGGCGCTGGATGGGTACAAAGTGGACAAAAATGCATAAAATGCATAAAAGTGACGTTCTAGAGCCCAAAGGAGATCGCCAAGAAATGAGCAGCAGATCTCTCGGCATTTCTTGGCCGTCTTGGCATCCAAACTTGCAGGGATCAGGCATGTCAAGGTGCCCTCCCCAGTCAGGGCCCCAGCAACGACTACAAATCACTTGATGGGCTTTAGTAGAGACGATGATGGGCTTTCCCCTAGGCGCTCTCGCTCTCGCTTACTGCAGTGAGATACCAGCTGGCAGTGCATCATGGTGCCTTCGTCAGCAGTTCGCAAGTGATTCCAGCAAAGAATCATGGCGCAGTGTTCGATAGAGGCCGCGAAGCGCCCTAGACCAGGCTCGATTCAAGTAAAGGGAAAAAGGTTCAAGGCAGAGGAGGCCTCTCTCTGGGACTCGTGGCATCCAATGAAGGGGAGGCAACCTGTTACATCCTTGACGTGTTAATTAGCCACTCGCCAGGGAAATAAGGGAGGGACCCGTCGTTAGGTGGTGGGTGACCTCATTTATATGTACCATTTGTATCAACAAAAACCCGGCTTTTGACTTGGCTTGAAGGCGTCTAAAAGAATTCAAAAAGGGTGCCCCAGTTCTTGGCTCTTGGCTCTCGACTCTTGGCATTGGAACCGAAAGCAACAAATCCTCTTTTTTATTTGGGCCAGAATCCCCAAGAACAAGTCTTGGCGATGTCTTCATGTAAGGACCCTGAATCTATTGGATTGGTTCCAGTTTTCCTGGCACCTTCATCCTTTGACACCTACCTACCGACGTACTCATACTTGCACCTTCCATCCTTCCTTCGATCGACACCCACTCGCTCCTTCCCTCTTCTTCCTTCCTTCTTCGTCATCCATCCACCACCTGCCGTCTGTTTCTTTAGCTAATCTTCTCGCCCTTCGCGTCAATGGTCACAGTCAATCACTTCAACATTAAGCGCCAGGCGCACACGCTCAGTCGTAGCAGCACCGACCAATCTTGGAATCCTTTCCGTCACGTCGCCTGGGATCATCGAGAACGCGCTCTCTCGGACGCCGGCCGTCTCGAGCAACAACCGAACAATGACAACCTAGGAGAGAAGCTGGCGCACGCCAGTACGGAGCCTGGACGCAGCGGGCCTGCGAGGGAATGGTCTACAGCAGAGACCATGGCCGAGACGAAGCGGAGCAGAGAAGGAGACGAGGCTGACAGGGAGAGATTGAGTGGAGGCTCACCTGTTGATGACATTCCCGTCTCTCAGCGCTCCCTCGTAGGGGATGGCAGCCTACGAAACAGAAAGCCCGAAGACTCTCGGGCAGCCATTGACGACAATGTCAACAACAATGCTGACTACCAGGAGAGGAGAAAGAAGCTCCAAAAGCAGGAGTCTAACAAGCTCTTCCGCAATGTCCAGCCCAAAGAGCCCTTTACCGTCGCGAACCAGCTCCAGCGCACCTTTCTCAACTCGTGGATCAACATCCTCCTCATCGCCGCCCCCGTCGGTATCGTCCTCAACTACGTCCACAGCGTCAACCGCATCGCCGTCTTTGTCGTCAACTTTATCGCCATCATCCCCCTTGCCGCTATCCTCAGCTTCGCTACCGAAGAAATTGCTCTGCGAACCGGTGAGGTTCTTGGTGGTCTGATCAATGCCACGTTTGGCAACGCTGTCGAGCTCATCGTTGCTATCCTCGCGCTTGTGGACGGAAAGGTCATCATTGTCCAAACCTCGCTCGTCGGCTCCATCCTCTCGAACCTGCTGCTTGTCATGGGCTTCTGCTTCTTCTTTGGTGGTTTGAGGAGACAGCAACAATACTTCAACGAGACAGTGGCTCAGACAGCGGCTTCGCTGCTTGCCCTCGCTGTTGCGTCTGTCATCGTTCCTACCGTTTTTGACTGGGCCAGCGAGACCCCAGTGAAGGCTGTTGCTGATCTCTCCCGTGGTACCGCCGTTATTCTGCTCATTGTCTACGGCGCCTATCTCATCTTCCAGCTTAAGACACACCAGAGCGTCTTCGCCGAAGAGAGTCAAAAGGTTGCTGCTAAGCCCTGGTCTCGCAGTGGTCCTGCCTCAAGCGGTATCCGCCAGGGGCTTATGGTCCCCGGTGCCTTGGTTGGTGGTGGTATGGCTGGCCGTGATGAGAACGAGCGCCTGACAGAGATGATCATGAACCCCGAGAGACTCGAGGGCGAGGAGGACGAGGAAGAGGAGCCACAATTGCACTTCTGGGTCGCTGTGGCTACGCTTACCTTTGCTACTGTCCTGATCGCCCTGTGTGCTGAATTCATGGTGGACTCGATCGACGCCGTGACAAAGGATGGTGGTGTCTCAGAGGAGTTTGTTGGTCTGATTCTCCTCCCCATTGTCGGAAACGCTGCCGAGCACGCCACAGCCGTGACCGTGGCCATCAAGGATAAGATGGACCTGGCTATTGGTGTTGCTGTTGGCTCGAGCATGCAAGTTGCCCTGTTCCTGATCCCACTTCTGGTCATTATTGGATGGGGCATGGGCGAAGAGAGCATGAACCTCAGCTTTGACCTGTTCCAGGTCGCTGTCATGTTTGTGGCTGTGTTGCTTACCAACTATCTCATTGCCGATGGAAAGAGTCATTGGCTAGAGGGATGGTTGCTGATCTGCCTCTACGCCATTATTGCAACTTGCTCATGGTGCAAGTCCAACCCCTCAAGTTTGAGTTGTCCCGATTGCTAACAAGAATCTAGGGTATCCCACCCACTCTGATGAATAAATTCCTTTTCATTTTATTACATCTTGTCGAAGAGCCGATACATATACACACATACATACATACCCCTTGGTATCTAACCAAGTTCATCAACATATACGTTCAGAATAGTCTCTTTTAGTAAGAATTTGGAGCAGTCCTTACACGGCGTCATTTGTATATAGCATATCAAGAGTCTGGGAAATGGAGTTTGGATGGGTAAATAAATTACACGAACTTATTCTACTTATACCTCAGGATCATTGACGCTAGGAGACAGGACAACGACTAGTTAGTGTACGATATTAAACAATGGATCTCTCGTATAACGCGTTTCTCCCAAGACAGTGCTATCCTAGGTGCAAACGAAAATATTCTATTACGCGTTGCCCATGGGCTTAAAGTATCAGGGGCATTGATCACGCCCGTTCCTATAGTAAGGTTTGTTGGGGTAATTACGGTGGTATTGCCATATGACCATTCAATCAGTTGCTGGGCTATAAAGTTGTGGCGTTGAAGCTTAAGGTGTGTTGTCACCGAATTAGAACTCTCTAGGCAGCAAGATTGTTGAATATTTATAAACAATTCTCCCAATGTTCAAGTATACTCTGCACTTCTCTCTTGCATCCCTCGCAATCGCAGAGCCCATTCTTTGCTTCCTACAGAAAACAACAAACAGCTATCGACTACCAGCTATCAGCTACCAGCGGTAAGGATGGATCCCTTCAACAAGTTGCCCGCAGAGTTTCAATTCAAGCTCCTCGTCTCATTAAGAAGCCTTACAGAGGTTGCGACGGCTGCCCGGGCATCTCGAGCTCTTCTCCTACAGCTTCGCGGAGCCAAGGCGTCAATTATACGCCGATATGTCCTTAGAGACGGCGATCTCGATGGCGACATGTTGCAAGATGCCTTGGCTATTGTCAAATTCCCGAGGTCAGATGCTGCAGCGACCAATGTTGATGCACAGCATAGAACGGCTACCATCCATGGCCACCTTTGTAAATGGGGTGCTAAAGAATTTCCGGATCCCTTTCACCTGCCTACACGCGATATTTCTACAATGCTCGACATTCATACTTTGTGTCGCCAGATGTGGCTCTACATTGGAGATTACCTCTCCAAAGCCACCAGTCGATATCTTCCGCGGGCTTACCGCCGTCTTCCCCCATGGTCTCAGTTCTCCTACAATTCAACTCAGATGAAGCTGGTGCAAGACGTTAACCAGTTCGATCTAACTTGTCTCAGTCATGCGGACCGCCAAACAATACTCCGAGCATTCTTCAGATACGAGCTCCTGTGCAAGATTTATGGCCCAACCGCTGGCAGGCCAGACACCGAACCCTATCAAGAGTATGATACCGATGCTTGGTCTGAGGGAGATCCACCTAACGGGTATCGATTTGACGAGAACCATCCCTTTCGCTACTGGGATTGGAGTGTCCTATACAGATACGAGAAGAGGGAACCAGAAGAAACAGAGCTTCAGCTACTCCCATGTGTTCGTGAATATGTTCTCGCTATGCATGGCGCTCTCATTGCGGATCTAGTACGAGCCCCTATTCCTGTCGCCGCCGGAGAGTACCCCGAGTACGAGAACGCGCCCTCGAGTGGCATGGGTAGATTCCCCGACTATAATCCCGACAACGAATCTGAACATCTCTATCACTTGGGCGGTACTGGATGGAGCGATACTGCGGTATCCTTGATGGCGACAGTCGGGTTTGATCTCCTCACCACCGTTCTTACGTCGTCTAATCGTGACGACGATTTTGTCAAGTTTCTTGTCGACTTTAATAAGGAGGTACTCCAAAGACCTCCTCTAGTTGACGCGACCAACGTTTATGTTCCTATTAGTGCTCCTAGCCGCAGGAGGCGCATTTCATGGCACTGCAACGACTACATTCGTCTTCACCGTCAACATGCATGGGCCTTTTTCTATAATAGCTCATGCCAGGATAACCCTCAGATCCCCTCTGTTGACGAATATCGTAGCGTTAACGGGCCTGGTCCTGTTGGGGGGTTGGTCGGCTGGGGATTGGAAATGGACGACACCAGGAATGAATGGATAGCCCATGGTCAAGGAACAATGGCATATTCTTCGCTTACGCCCAAGATGGTGCCCTTTTGGGAGAAGCGTGTTGCTCAAGATATCGGTAGGTATTAAGATAGGTGGGGGCTCTTAAGGTGAGAAGAATCAAGATTCTATGTATCCTGAGTAGACTACCTAGACAAAAGTACATACATGCTGATATCTACATGACGGCTTCATCTACATGGAAAGTAAAGGACCCTGCCCCCTCAAGCCGCTCATAAACATTATCGCAAGGCCCAACTAACATTCATACGTCGCTAATTTTTCACCATTATATCCTGCCAAGTAGGCTTATCGCCCACTTAGACTCGATCCGCTGTCATACTGCACGCTGCTCCTTCGCAAAAAGGACATGGGACTGTTGAGGCGCTTTGTGGGTGCACCATCGTTGCCCCCGAGCACACCGGGTGGCAAGCCCAGGGTCGGGATGCTCGCCTCCGGCACAGCTTCAAGCACGGTGGGCACGGCGGCGGTGGCGGGTGTGCCCTGGACTGCCTGGTTCTTCTCCATAGCCTCACGGTAGAACTCCTCCAGGGCGGAGGCGTCGCCGCAAAACTCTTCAATCTCGGACTTGATGAGCTCTGGGTCCGGGGCCGAGACCGGGACCGCCTTGGTCAACTGATCCACGGGCTTGAGCGCCGGGGAGTGGTAGTAGTGAGTCGGCTTCAGCAGGGGCGAGGCCATAGTATTCGACTCGGGGATACCGTAGGTGCTGTAAGGGCCGAATGCCGACATGCGCCCTCCTCCGCGTTCAACCAGGGGGTCAGCGGCCCGGATCTCCTTGTCTCGCGGGTTGGCAGGTCGGTTGCTGTATAGGCGATTTGCCAAGAACAGCAAGTCGCCTTCATCAGTGATCTCGGCCAGGAGGGTGCCGCTTCGGTGGATGTACTGGCTATACTTGAAGTCTGGCTTACCCCAAGAGTAGCTCACATCGACATTGCCAGGGAAGTTGGACGCCGCCTCCATGTCGAGGACAAAGTCAAACTTCTTGAGGATGGCCGTTTGGTAGAAGTGCCTAGTCGGAGAGGTTGTCGGGCCCAGAGAGTTGGGGTCAAAGTACGTCTCGGGCTTCTGGTCTGGAGGATGTGCTGCCAGCTTGAGACGGAAAGGCCTCCGGAAAGGATTAGTTTCCGTGATGGTGCATGCCTCCTTGATGGGCACCTCGACAAGACGTAAGCCATACTGGCTAGCCTCTCGAGCCCAGCTCTCAACTGCGTCCTCAACCAGCTTGGTAGTCACGTTCATCCAGTCTATCCGGATGTGGTAGCAACTGTCTGGGTTGTGAAGACGGTCATAGTGCAGGTCGATCCTCTCAGGTCTGAATGATCGCCTACGATGATCCACGTCGTATTTGATCACCTTGCTCAACACCACTTTAGGCCGTTTGCCGTTGTGAGACAGAGGCAGAGGCAGAGTCGGCGTGGTTGATGTCGATGCAGGGGAGCCTTCCTCGTGAATTGAGGTTGGACGAGCTGACATCAAAGCCCGAGGCGAATCTCGGTTCGTAGGCTCAAGGATCGGCGTGGGGGGAACACCAGCCCTTCTTGTGTTGAACCATCCCGTATGAGCCTTGGCAAACTCACTGGCGATCTGGTAGAAGTAGTTGCCATCGCGGAACTGGTGTCTCTTCTCAACGTGGACGAAAATTCCCTTGTCCTTCTCGCTCTTCTGCGTGCCAGCCTTGGCCTCCTCTGTCACCATCAGAGCGTTGCCCAGAGCCTCAGCATCTTCTCGAGTCTCGAGGTCTTCAAAGTTGTCGAGTAACCACGTCACCATGTCGGAGCCGATGAAGCAGGCATAGTGAAGACGGAGATGCCACCTTCGATTCTGCAACCTGACACCTCCATTCTCGACTGGCTGCTGCATGGCTTCAGCAAGCGCAGACAAGTTCAAGTTGGACTTCTTAAAACGCTCTTTGCTCGATACAAGCTGCCCCTTGCGACCGACGCCATCGAGACCATCAAAGAGTGGAAGGGTCTCGAGCTCAGCGGCAATGACAACCGATGGATCCTCGGTCTTGTAGACAATGTCCAGGGGATTGGGATCCCGCTTGCGGCGATGGCCAACCGCATGATATCGCCGCTCGGATGGGGGAATGTAGCGGTACTTCTGCCAAGACTGCGCGAGACGCTTGATTCCCTCGATACGAACCTCCTCGGCATTGTCTCCGCCTTGTGTCTTGGGCAACGGGACGTCCTTGCGCGACACAGGAATAAGGACAAACCTTGCACGCCAGAAGCGCAAGCTATCCATCATCTCGTCATGATGACCAGCAATATACGAATCAATCATGTTCCAGTTGCGCTCTGGCCGGGGTGTGAGAATGTCAATCTCTCGTGCTTCGTAGCAATCATCCAGCAGAGTTCGAATGGCGGGCTTATAGATTGGCGAGAAGCCCTGAGAGGTGATGGATGTGTCTGTTGGCTTCCGCATAAAGATGTTGACTTCCACTTCTGTGCCGTTCACACATGAGAGCTGATGAATGGTGTTGCCAACCGACATGAAGATGCTGGTGCCATCCTCCAGACGCTGATCCCGAGAGAAGATGTCACCAATCTTGATGAGGTTCTGCCCAAAAGCCCGTGCAACTGCTGGGCCGACCACGACCTGGAAGCCTTGAGTAAATCGTAGACTGATGAGCTCCTGTATAAACTCCTGACGCGTCTTTGGCTCCTCAGCCAAGTCATCATCGGCATTTTGATCCAGAGTATACGGGTGTCGATGATACTCCGTGTCAAACTGAGTCTTTGAGGGAAAGTATTCCGTCGTCAGTGGCACCGAGGCAGGGCAGCAGAGGGCCTTCCACTTCTGAACCTTCATCTGGCTGATTTGGGGATACACGTGCTGCCATCTGCTGTACAAGATGCTATCGTCAATCAGGAGACTCTCTGGGTTCGACGGGTTCAACAATGTTAGCCAAGGGGTAATGGCTGTGGTGGGAGACAGAGTGGTCGGCAGATCCAAGACAGCACCAGCTCGAAGCTTGTTGGTGTAGACCTTCTGAGCATCGTCAGCTCGTAGGACGTCCGAGTACCTCTGATCGCGATCATCTTCCCGCTTCTGATGCCGGTTATTGAAAGGTGACGAGATCATCATGGAGGAGGCAGTCCTTAGTTGCATTGCAGCAGCGTCAAGGTTACCAGAGTTGTTCCTCTTAAGAATAGGAATGCTCGGTGTCATTGGAACCCCCTCAATGATGGTGTCAGATGCATCCAGACGATACTTTTGTGTAGACAGTGTCGAAGACTGGCTTGTAATGGTCTGAGGTGAGCTGGGGCGCAGCTCTGGACGCATACGAGGTGTTGATGGCTGCCTCGTCTCTGCGGACGAGACACCAGAGGCATTGACGGTTTCAGCCTTGATCTCGGCAATCACAGCTTTCGGAGCAGCGATACCAAATCCTCGTTGACCCAGACTGATCTGCCGCATCAACTTTGGTTGTTTGGCCACCGTCGTTGGTTTCGAAGCTTTGGAACTTGACTCTGCCTTCTTGATTGCTGCGGGAGATGGTTTGTCGGCGTCCACCATATTCATCGACAACTTTCTTGTTGAGGGACCCAGTATGGCTGGTTTCTTCTCAGGTAAAGAGGTCCCATAGAGCCCCGAGTCCTCAGCCAACTGTCTCCGTGTCATCTCATCCAAATCCTTGGCATGTCGTGACGAATGATGGTGCCTTCGACCACTCGAAATCTTGGCCCTGTAATCATCGAATTCCTGAAGCTGCTTCCACAGAGACTTCTCGCCAGGTCTTGCCAGTCTGTCTGGGACAAATCGTTGGAAGCCGTACACATAATCAAACAAGGCCTCGGGGGCACGCTTGTTAGGGATGTAGACGGTATCGTTGATGCCCGTTTGACGGAACTTTTGCGCCGATGGTGGCTCTGTGATATTGGCAGGGAAATGGGTGTCAACTTGTAAAGGTGTCGTCTCGATCTCATTAGTCTCGAGAATGCTTCTCATCTGCAAGGCATACATGCGGCACCGAATGTTGAACTCGTCTTCGTCGTCTTGCTCAACTTTATTGGATACTGATAGAGCGATGCCCTCGTAGGACAAAGCTTCATCAGACGCGCCGGTCCAAAAAGAAACATGCAGCCATTGAGGTAGGGCATAGCACCATTCATCGCTCGTTGCCATAGACATGAGAGGGTCAGGGCGGCGGGAAAGGCTCATGCTCTTGGACGGAGAGAAAGATTCTGCCAGGGACTGATAACTGCCTATGACGGGTGTAGGGTGATTTGGCGTACTGTCACGGCTATGAAATGATCTTGACAGACCAGAATGGGGGTGGTGGCCGTGCTCCTCAGAATACTGCGGGTTACGATACTTGAAGAGAGGTACCGAGTGCAAAGGCATCTTTGGCATGCAGATCAAATCGATGCCGATACCGTTGCCAACCAACGCCTCAGTCGTCCTTCGCAGGGTTTCATAGTCGACTTCAAAAACACCGGGGCCGGGACTGATGATTACAATAGAAATGCCTGTCCTGGTGAGATCTCTATCGATGTGGTCGTGTGCGAATTGGGACGAGGCCAAGTTGATCGCTTCCAAGAGGTTTCCATACATCGAGAAGGTCGACTCTGCTTTGACTCGTGTTGAAGGAGTGTCTCTGGGGATTGTATGTGACCCCTCGATCTCTGCTTGCGCGACGAGCTTGTGGTGATGTAGACTGATGTCTCGACGGAAAAAGTTGAACTCCATCTTCAACTGGTGCAGAATCTTTGTCCACTCTCCGCTGCTCATCTCACTCACAACCACACGGTAGAAGTCCTTATATGGCCGACGGGGCCCAGAGGGCTGAATGCCCGTGTAGTAGTCCCCTTCGAGGTTGTCAAACTCGGCCGTCAATCCGGTATCGTACTCTACGCGAGCGAAGAGTACGATGCTGACAAGATGCTTTGCCTTTAGCATCGCCCACCTCTTGAACAGGGCGGGCAGAAAGCCATTGACAACCTTGTTGAACATGATGGCACCAGAACTTTCCGAGTCGAACTCCCACATTTCTCTGGCCATCTGGATGAAAAGCACATATCTGGCGGATTCACTCCGGAAGATTGGTCGCGTGTCACGAGTGAAGAAGGCAGAGTGCGTCCTCCGGCCGTCGACATAAATGGCGGTAATCTGAGCCTTGATGGTGCCCATGAACAAGATGGATTGGCCTTTGTAGACGGTTCTCCCCGTCAACTCCCCGACCGTCATCCTCCAAATGTCGGATCTCGACAAGTATTGGTCCTTGAAGGATAGTTCAACGTGAGAAGCCTCGGTAGCTGGGTTCTTGGCGTCAACCTTTCGTTTCTAGTTAGCACTGTGCAGTCAATCAGGAGATGTGCCTTCGTACCACCGTCAGGAGAACCTGGGAGCCCTTCTTCATCCCAAACGCATCCGCAATGTGTTTCAAGACATAGACCTCCACATCGTGCTGCCGTGCCTTCATATCTTTGGGCATATCTTTTGCGACAAAGACGTACTTGAAGCCGGCGCCATCTCCGTTCTGACATGTCGATCCTCCTTTGGCACCAGAATTCTGGTCCTGGTTCTGCTTGCTACTAGAGCCATGCCCAGTAGAAGGCTTCCGCGCGTCATCCTTGACCGTCGAGATGCACATCAACGTGCCAGGTCTGATATCGCCGCCAACAAGGTCGAAGTTGAGCAGGACTTCATCCTTGGCGTACCCCTCATTGACAGTGACCGTGCATCGACGTTCTAGCCTCGTCCGCTTCTCTTCCTTGATGGTGGAATGGGTCGAAACGCTTGTGGGTGAGGTCAACGGCTCGGTATGGGTTCGGTCTAAGCTGGATCTGCTGAATTGTCGAAGATGACTCCAATGCGGTCCCTTGCGCGGGACCGGATTCCTCGTGCTGCCATTTCGGGACATGGGATCGGGTGGTCGCTTTCTACTTGGGTGGATTCGACAGGAAGCAATGCGAGCAACGGGATCGCATGTTGGTCGCGGAAGATTGGCTCGGTCGACGAAGCCGATCGTGGGGCTGATAGATAATGCAGAGTCGTTCAAGTCGCAAGTGGATATCGTCGGCACCACTGCATCTGCATGAGATAGAGGCGATCGCGAGCTGAGGTCGCCTGTCGCGGCAGAATCGAGCTTGAAGGATGGGGCATCTTCACCGCCTTCCGCATTGGGTAGCTACCTTGTGGCGCCATCATCGGAAAGCCATGGTTGTGAAAGATGATTGGTGCGTCTGCTTGATCATGAATAGCTAGGTAAATATCATGTCAGAGTCAAAGGTTGTTGAGAAGGCCATGTGAGCGATGTGAGTCTATCGCGATCATGTTTGTCCGTGCCTTCATGCCGAAAGTCACCTGACCACAGTCTGACGCGGTCAGACATGCTTTGCTTCCAGACAGATCAGATCCTCAATGTGGCGCCTCTGAGTTGTTCTTCTCATCAGGTCTTGGTCAGAGACTCTCAGGAAAGGAGACCAGCTGGACATTATTGTTTGGATACTAGAAAAATATTATTGTTGTCTCCATGTAACCGAACTCACTTGCTAGAATGGGCCAAAATAACGACTTCTAAGCTGGGGGTTTCTCTCCTAGAAATTTGGGCAATCCAGGGGTCGGTCAAACTCCTCGAGGTCGAAATCGAAAAATCTGCATGCGCAAGCTGCTAGCTGAGTATTTGCATGGATAGCCCTTTCAGTGTTTTGAAATTGACTTTGTTGTTGATGAGTGTGGATGAAAATGGGAATCAGCGTGAATGCTGCGGTGGATTCCCGCAAATTAACCTCGCCATATGGCAGACCAACCAGGCTACCCTTGGCAAATTCTCTTCTAATGGTAGCATAATTATAATAAGATTTCAATCTTAGAAGTAGGCTAAAAATAGCATAGAGGAGAGTATAGACGTTATAAATTCTCTTCTAAACAGCTTCACTCAGTCTGCCCAAAGTTTGCCTGCAGTGATGACTTCCTATCCAGGATCCAGTGAGAGTCAGATCTAGGATAACGATACTGCGCAAGAGGTACCCCAGAGACGCCAACGCCATCATAAATGCTGATCTTGGGAAAACTAGTTGCAGACATCTGCTCTCTGTAGGTATACCAGAGGCTTTAGGCAGTTAAACCTTGTGTTGTGGCTTCCATCATTCCCATAGTGCGGGTTCCATTATCAAGGCCATAACGGTCGGTATGACCACATGGCGATATCAATTGTTGAATTGATTGCTGGGCCAGAAAGTTTCGATGCTAAAGTTTGAGGTGTTTTGTCACTGAGTTGAGGCTCCGCAGGTTGTTTAAATGTTAATAAATAACTACCAATGTCTGAGTATTGCTCACACTTCACTGCTGCACCCCTTATAGTCGCGGAACCCACCCTTTGTTTCTCTCACAATACAATTGTTAGCGATCAAAATAGATCCGTTCGACAAGTTATCTCAAGATCTTCGCTTCAACCTTCTCGTCTCGCTAGACAGTCTTACAAAAGTTGCGATAGCTGCCCAGGCATCTCAAGCTCTTCTCTAATAACTTCAGGAGTCCGAGGCATCAATCATACGCCGACACGCTCTCAGAGACGACGATCTCGATGAAGATCTCATACAAGACACCATGGCTATTATCAAATTCCTAAGGTCAAATGCAACAGCAGCTGATATTGATGCACGCCTTTGCAAATGGGGTGCCAAAGAATTATCGAATCCCTTTCACCCAACTACACACGACATTTCTACGATGCATATTCTTCGCTTATCCCAAAGATTGTGCTGTTTTGGGAGAGACGTGTGGCACAAGAGGTTGTTTATTACCGTACACCAAGATGGAGTAGGGGAGGTGTGATACCAAGCCCTCTTGTATCCAAGGAGGAAAAAGAACCTGATATAGCTTCACAGAGAAGGATTCACGAAGATCTCAGCTTCTTAATCAGTCAAAACATCCCAATTAGTCTCTTCATCAAGATCCGGCACCAAAATGCTGTGTGACGTTGTTCGCGTTGGACCAGAGCCCTACATCTGGACCTTGATGTTACATAGCAATTAGACACTGAACTACATCTGCCGGCTGTCACTTGGGCGATTGCCACTGAACCATAGTCATGGAGCATCTCTCAAGCCATCACGAAGAGATCTACCTGTCACGCCTCCTCACCAGTCAGTGAGTGACCAGTCTCGCCTCCTTATATACAGAGTCACCGTCATGGCGACATTGGTTCAACATCCCCAATACACGGACGAACCGCCGCCACCTTGATGGCCTGGGGATTGGGAAACACTAAACTCCAGGGTTCCTGCACGGCATGCCAGATTCGGACAGAAACAGGTGTCACCGTCACCGTCAACCGTCGCTCGGTTCGGCAAATGCGACGGCATCGTCCCGGCCGGCTAGCGACATTGGCCTCTCTCTGCCCGACAACAACCCTGATAAACATATTTGTCCCTCGCGTCCTCGCCCTCTGACTATTTTGCTCGTGAAGAGGTCGATATGATTCTACAACGTCCTTTGCCCAGATTCACTCTGTCATTGCTTCTGCCCTATACCAAATCACCGCTGTTTGCGATCTCGAGCCGATGGGGGATGCTTCGCTTGGATTCCATGACTCCTCGTGTAAGACTCAGTCCTCGTACGCGCACCGGTCAGGCCATCAGACTCATTCTGAGGTCTTGGTTGCTTAAAAGGACAGGAGCGAGGCTTTCTTCAGGTGCAATTCTCGTGAGGTAGAAGCAGCCCCTTAACAGTCGTTACTTCCAGAAGGATACCAGTAACATCGAAATAAACCAACAAAGCCCGATCAAGTTATCCGATCAACGCGTTGAAATTCAATATATCGCCCAAGCCAAACCGGTTATTGCCTATACTATCACCAAGACCTCAGGGGTTGGTCATGACAGTCTCTCGAAAGCACCGGCTTATGGCCACCATATGCATCGCTTTCTCATTCTTTGCCGCAGAACTAGCTGGTGAGTTGAACCAGCACATTCTTAGAACCCCTGACTGACAAACCCAACAGTTGGCTTCTATACACACTCTATCGCTCTTATCGCTGATGCCTTTCACTATGTATGCAACTCAACAGGAGCAAGGTGGCTAAATATACTGATGATACTAGCTTTCCGACTTGATAGGCATTATAGTTGCCCTGACTGCCTTGCTGGTTCGTTACTGTCTACTACCAACCCACTGGAAACATACAACTAAGGCAACAATAGATACAGGAACGGCCTGGGCCAGCGCCGCAAGAGTACACGTACGGATGGCAGCGGGCTACCCTACTGGGCGCCTTCTTCAACGGCGTTTTTCTCATGGCGCTGAGCGTCAGTATCCTAGTGCAGGCCGTTGAGCGATTCATCGATCTCACCCGTGAGTCACTCCTTATCAAGCATGCATGCATGGTATGAGACAAAGATGAGGCTGACGAGACTAGACGTGCAGAACCCTCTGCTCATCCTGATAGTCGGAAGCGTCGGGTTGGCCCTCAACATGTTGGTCTTGAGTTTCCTCCACGGTGAGAAAACAACGCCCCGCCCCCATCTTGGGAGACACATGTACACTTGAGTTGAGTTGCTGACCTCGAGGTTTCAGAACACGACCATGAGCACGGCGGACAGGGACATGGGCACGAAGAACAGCACTGCCCTCCTCATGGGCGACTCCATGAGGTTGCTGGGACGCTGGCTAACGATGCAGCTAGCAAGACCGAGGCGCGCTTGACGCCGGTGCGTATTCTCTTGACACACTTTATGAGTTGTCAACTACTAACTATAGAAGAGCACGAGTAGCCATCACGAGCACAAGCACACTTCCGTGGCAGTGAGGTCGCCGGGCAGAGACCTTGGCATGATGGGGGTCTTTATCCACATACTGGGAGATGCAGTCAACAACCTTGGTGTCATCATAGCAGCCCTAATCATCTGGAAGGCCAAGGGGGAGGGCCGATACTACGCCGATCCTGCAGTCGGGGTCTTTATTGCATTCATGATCTTCCTCTCAGCGATTCCATTGGTCAGGAACAGCGGCGCCATTCTACTGCAGATTGCACCTGGTGGAATCAGCCTCGAAGATGTCAAACATGACATTGAAAAGGTAGGTCGATGGGAATAGTTGCTTGGTCAGAACTGACAGAGTCCAGATCCCAGGGATCGAGTCGGTTCACGAGTTGCACATCTGGCGTCTAGACCAGCACAAATCCATCGCATCTGCCCATATAGTCGTTGACGGTAGAACCGTCAAGAGCTTCTCGGACAAGGCGAAGATCATCATGGAGTGCCTCCACGCGTACGGCATTCACTCGGCAACCCTGCAGCCAGAGGTGCTGGCTGGACCCCCCGTGACCATGACCGACGGCGCAACAGATACTCAAGCAACGGAGATCGACGCAAGCATGGACACCTTGAGGCGTCGACAGCAACGAGGCGAGGAGGAGTGCCAGCTGACTTGTGGCGAGCTGTGCGAGGGGTTGAGGTGCTGTGCACCGGTACAGGTGCAGTGATCGACGGTTTCGTCGTTGTTCGCCCTTGACCCTTCGCCCTCGGACGAAGAGCTGAGACGAGGGCGAGAGGGGTTTGAGGGTCACCGGAGAGGGGCACAAGCTATGAGTCGCTGGCTCCTGAGCTGTATCCTTGGCTCTGGTGTTGCTATTCGACCATGGCGCCGTATGTCCGCGCTAAGGGAACAGGAAGATCCCTGAACATGTTGTGAGACTGGTGAATCGCGGATCTTTTTGCCATCGAGCAGAATGGGATATGATGATTTCGATTTAGCGAGCATGGGTTTCTTAGCATTGCAGTGGGTGGCCAAGGCCGGGAGGGAGGAGGAGTGTGTTCATAGATCTATAGCGATAGACACTAATACGGGGTATGCCGGCATGGACGCAACGTAAGTAGGTAGTAGCACACTGTACCTGGCCAAGGGCTGGGTGACAATAAAAAGGATGCGCGTCTCTGCTCCGTAAGCTGACCTGACCGTGACCTCCGATGTCTCTCTCCCACAAGCCTCGGCGGCCGTTGTCAAGTCGAAGCCCGGCGCCAAAGGGATGGGATGCACCTTTAGATCCTTGGCGCTTGAGCCGTAGAGCCAGCCTCATGATGGCATATGCGGAAATCGCACCACTCTGCTGGAACCCTTGAAAGATGCGGCGACATGCTAACCTCAAGAGGGCAAGTCGGTGAGCCACGCATCCAGAGATCTCGAGGCCAGCCATCATCAGAGCATACTCATGCTGGGCGAGGAACATGGTTGTCGGCATTGAGGGCAAGTCTCCCCATCAGCGAGGTGCTGGCGTTACATTGCTCACGCTCACAGTCTCGAGTGTAGCGGGAACCCATCCAAGAGGTCCAGCTGGACATGAGGGAACGGTCGAGACCCTTTGATGGATGCTGTCAGAGGGAGGGAGACTGGTCGGCTTGGAGCCGAAAGATGGAGGTCAGCTGGTCAAGCGGCGAGTCGGCCGAGGGACGGGCCGCGCACAACTACGTTAGTTGGTCCAATGATGAGGAGCATGGAACAAGACCAACTGGACGAGTGAGAGTGAGAGTGAGAGCAATGAGCACTATGTCAATATTATGCCACATATGCTCGTTACACTGTCAAGGTGAGATGCTTTTGAGTT
This sequence comes from Fusarium sp. NRRL 66088, assembly GCA_013186415.1. Lineage (NCBI taxonomy): Eukaryota > Fungi > Ascomycota > Sordariomycetes > Hypocreales > Nectriaceae > Fusarium > Fusarium sp. NRRL 66088. The sequence continues at coordinate 60,300 of JABCKD010000245.1, forward strand.
GCAATACGGGCTCATCAGAGGAGCATCGGTGAAGCTTCACCATCCCACAGGCAGTTATCGCACCAAATGGAATAAATGGACCAATATTGGGACTGGAATAATTCTCCAAGTCGCAGAAATCCTTCCCTTGCTTCAAGATACGAATCGCTCCTTGTGGATAGGCAGCATGGGTGTAATCATTAGGCCGCACTGAACCCAGCCCAGCCTGGTGCTGCTGCAACTTCTGCGAGGGATTGATGAAAGATGAAGTGCCCGATCGTAGCGGACCCAGCAAATCCGAGACGATGAGCCGAGCGCAATCTGGGTTCCAAGCAGCCGGAGGACGCAGCAGGGGTTCTGGTTGGCAAAGCTCTCGACAGCAATGTGACCTGTAACAAGCCCAAGCATGGAGGAGCTCATGCGGCCGCTCCACGCGCGCGCGCCCGTTGACTGGGGCACCTCATTTCCAATGAGCATCGCCGAGGGGCCAAGGTGAGAGGGAAGAGCCAGTCCAATTTGTTCAGCGAGGGGCCCATGGTCAGTCAGAGCTGAGTGTAAACGAACGAGGGGCAAATGCCGCAGGGCGCATTTCAGGCTGAGGCGTGCCTTGGCTGTGGCTGGGACTGGTCCTGGGATGCATCCTCGCTGCAGCTCACAGTGGCTCGCATTGGGCGGTGAGATATTGGAGATGGGAGACAGGTGCAGGTGCAAGTGGAGAGCAGACGAGAAGAGGAGACATCCATCCGTGATGGAGTTGTGTGGAGGTGGAGGCTCAGAGAAATACGACACGTGACGGACGCCATATTGCGATCAGTGCAACATTAGTACTGGAACCGGCAACCGGAAGAAGCGGGGAGTTTTTTCTTTCTTTCTTGGAAGCTCAAGGTTCAAGCCTTGGAAGAGGGGAGGGATCTCTGGGATAACGGGCCGGAAAGTATGTTGTGAATAGATCAATTGGTTGTGATGAGATGTTGCGGTTAAAGTAACCGCGTGCCAGGGCTTGGCCGCTTGGGTAGGAGAAGAGTACTAAAGTGGCAGCTCATTGACATTTGATACAACTAGGTATCCATCAATAACAATGACAGGCAGGGCAGTTGTAGTTCAACCACTTGATTAGCCGCTGAACTATTCGCCGGACCGGCACTTGTCTCGACAGTGTTGGTAGGCAACAGACATCAGACACACTCATCAGACAGACGTGGACCCGCATGCAACTGCAACGTTGTAGCCATTGAGAATTAGAGAAGAAGGTGAGCGACTCCTAAAAGGGACTGATGGGATTTGTGGATGCAGCTTGGCGGGATTGTCGATAGCCTAACTTGGCCGCTGAAGAGGGGAGGGCTTATCACCGCCATCGTCATATTCATGCATCTCCATCATCATGCCTCAGGGCCATCATGAGGGGAGCTGCAGTAGATTGCGCCTCGACGGGACCTCAGGCAGGCCAGCTCCCCCAACAACCCTGTGACCAACAGACCGGGACTGCCGCGCTCCTTGATAAGTCAAGTCATGACCAACACCACGGAACACGAGACACGGTGACAGAAGCCCGTGCCGGTCCCTACGTGGGATGAAGATCGGCAAATACTGCATCGCCGGCCGGTCAGGGCAGGGGAAGAATGCTCTTCCCGCGCGAGTGCCGCGGCGGCAATCCAGGTCCAGTCTCTTCTTTCAGAGCTCCTAGCTCGGAGGCCCCCCAAAGTGACCCCCCAGAAACGCCCACCATGTGTGTCTCACGGGAAGGCGCTAAAAGGCAGAGGTCGTTGAGAAATGCGCGTGGTCTCAATTGACATGACCGTTGTCTGCGTGCCTGCAGATCACTGAGGGGAAGAGGGCGAGCTCGGCGGTGCTTATCGCGGGGCACAATTTGTTCAGTAGACGATGACGAAGGAAATGCAACCCCACAGGGGATCACCAAGACATTGGATCCATGGATGGAAGGCGTGTTGCTGTTTAGCCTCGATTGCATCCCTTGACGACAGCGCCGACGTCTCCAGTATGTCATGCCTTCATGGATGGCACTGCCCTAAGACCGGTGAACCGAGGGACAGGAGAGTAAGTAACGTTAGTAACCCCGGGAAACAGAGTTTTCAGGCTTGGACGAAATGGTCGAAAACCCGAGAAAACTCCCTGTTGAGCTAACTAACGCTGGACCCTGCTCGCTCGGCAGAAGGTTAGAGATCGAACCCGGCGACACGGTGATGGCTCAAACTTGGGGGGCAGGGGGGCCATTGCCATGACTGAAGGACCAGGGGTTGACAGGAAGCCATCTCGATCGCAAAGACGGGCCTTCTGGGTCGCAAGAGAAGAAGGAGAAGAAGCAAGCAAGCAAGCATCTGCCATGGCGTCTAGACGAGGCTGGACAAGGGGCCTGACGTCGTCTCCGGGCGCCGCCCCCGGGGAGGGCTTGAGGTCTAATTGGCAACGCCGTAGACCGGCTGAGCTTGTCATGTACAGTAATGTCAGGGCTCTGGTTTGACCGATGGCAGGGCAATTGGTCTTGGCAACAAAAAACAGTTTCCGGCGGCATCCAAGGCAATTTCTCGAGTCCTACCGGAAGAGGCTCTCACAGCCGGTCTTGAGCGAGTCAAGTCGAGTCCGGCGAGTCGAGTCCGAGGTCTGCTAATTACGTACCAGATCCTCCAACATTGAAAGAGGAACCTGTTCCCAATGAAAAAGCCCACCCCCAAAAAGCTCTGACGGGATTTTCGGGGAATTTATCATCTCGGTGCGGCAGTTGAAGAAGAGCCACCCACTCACGACGACTCGCATCTCTTTTGGGAACCCTACTTCCGCCAAGAATGCGAGCGCACAAAGAAGAAGCTGTCTGCCATTAAGAAAATTTACATTGACTTGACTGCGGTCCTCGTACATGTACAGTAGCGTCATGTGTACGTCCATCTTGACCAGTTAGAAGAGAAACCGCCCGGTAGGTAGCGAGCCGACGCCGGCTTCCAAGGGGGCTGGCCGACTACGACGTACACAAAAGCAACTTGTCGGAGAAGAGGACCATCCATGGATGTCATGGCCATGGCCAAAAACGCGGTGGGCAGATGGCATATCTCGGCGACTGGGATCGTCGATAGCCAAAGAAAAAGGGTTGGGCTTCAAAAGTCGACATTTCAGCTTGACTCACCGGTTGATGCCCTATCGAGGGCGTCTCGTCGAGTCGGATGGAATCCTCATTGCTTACCGACATCTTGTTTCCTTTCTTCAAGAGAGCAGAGCACAAGGCAGCGCCGGCCGACGGAGGACAAGGGGACGTGACCGCGGCACCGTTACCCATGGCGTTCTCTAGCCGGCTTTTGCTGCGGCTTCATGCCTGGGCTCGGCACGTCTAGCCTGGGACTGGCCTGCCATGGGCACTAGCGTGTGCGACCTGACTTGGGCTTTGGAGAGAGATGTGGTTTGTGCAACGCAAGTTTACATCAGAGAGTGCGGTGCGTATTCGGACATTTCATCCATCTCGAGGCCTGTGCTGTGTTGTTGATGAGGCTGCGCTCCCTCCAGCTCCACCATACCTGGACCATGCTCACGGAAAGTTTGGTAAGTAATGGGTGATGGATCCGCGGCCTTGCGCCCACGCCGGACAACCCCAGCAAAGGAGACCTGCACGAGCCATCAAATAAGCCAGGGCACGCGACGAAGGTCCCACTATCATGACCCGTCGTCATGGGAATTTCATGGAGCAAGATGGCCCTGGAGCAAAGAAGGGATTCGCTCGCTTTGCTTGTGCCCGGGGAAGGTCGTGTCCGATGAAATAATTTGTGCAAAAGAACCCGAACGACACACACTTGGCTTCCGTGCTTGGGATGGCTCACCCGGACCTTGGGCCTTGGCCACACCGGGAAGGGAAGACCCCTGGTCGAGCCGACGACACAAATCTGGTTGCTTTCACCGCATTTTTGGGGGGTCAGTAGCCTTGGGGATGGAGTAATGACTTTTTTTTCATACATACTGGACGGGGGTTCCTTTTTCTCATGTGTGCTTTTTATTCATCTTTTTGTCAATTTCTGCTTGACAGAAGCAGCAGAAGCACCAGCCGGGTCCCAGACCTTTTGGAGCAGCTCCTTGGGGCAGCAGCTGAATGATCCATCACTGCTCGTCTTGTCACATCTCCATCGTCTTTTGACCCGACGAAACGAGTCGATTCTTGGGGCCTCGACCGACGACCCGGCCCTCTTTTTTTTTTTTTTACTCATATTTTTACTCATCGTCTTTCTCTTCTCTTCGACTAACAACCCGTTACCCGCGCAAACAGCGAGAATACCAGAGCCGCTCGCGTAGGTTGCGTTGCTGGGTCCCGCCGTTGTTTTCCCCTAACCTCCCTCGGGACAGCCGCTGTGGAATGAGATCGCGCACACCGACCCGACGATTTCATTTATTAATTCTCGTGTTAGCCCACGCCCTTGATAGTCGCCTCCTGGGGTTTGATATTACCTAAATATCGCCGCTCCCGAAGAACCTAGTCATTGAACTTGCGTGTTAGAGAGAGAGAGAATCCAGAGAGAATCCACACACCAATGACTATGGCCTCGACTCCAGCCCGTGCTTGAACTCGACCACAACCAATCAACAGACCACCAACACTTTAGAAGAGGAAGAAACGAAAGGGGCGCTTGTCTTGACTTTGATCCAAAGGTCTCGGCCCCCCGGGTTTCAGTGCCAGCCACTTACCTTTCCCTTGTTCATGTCTCGACGTTTTCTGTCTCGAGGTTCTGTTGTCTGTCTGGCAGCCAATCTAAACATTGTCGTCATCCCGGCATCAGCATTCTCATCACTCAACTTCTGAGACTCTGGGGAAGGCAAGCAAACAAAACATGCACCCCCATTCCACGACTTGAACCCCTCCTGGATCTTCTCCTCTTTTTGCCTCCATCTCTCCTCCGTACGTTCCCCTCTCCGCTCCGTCTCCTCTCGGCCAAGGTAAGGTAATCCACATTTCTTGTCTTGTTGATGGCCGACTGCTCTCTGCTCGCTCGTCCCGCCCCTCCGATCAATATCCACCCGTCCGTCTCCATCAGTCCAAGTCCCCATCGAGCCCGGGTCTTTAGTATCCATCCAATCCAATCTCCACTGGGCCTACCTATTCATCCCACCTTGCCCGCCTGGGCCCTGCTGACGACGATCTAAAGCTCGAGCTAGGAGGTACCGGGCGCCTTGTACCGCGTGGTTGAGCCGCCACCAGCGCCAACCCCCAACCGCCACTAACGAGTACTTACACTGCGGTACCGCAGCCGCCTCGCTCCCGCTGGAGTTGCACCTTTCTCTCGACCTCTAGTGGGCGCCTGCTTGCTGCCACACACACCAAAACTCGCTGCCACCCGCCCGAGCTGGCGGCGTCCCGGCCATCTGGATCAACCACCAAACATCGAGCTCTCTCACCTCAACCTGGACGCCTTTTACACCCTCACAAGTTGGTTATTGTTTGCTTCGAGAAGCAGCAGTAGCAACAACACCAACTGAATCGACCCCCGAGTGACACGGCAGAATCAACAAATATCACCCCCACCTTGTAACCTGGACCTTCCAGCTCCAGTTTCTCCTCCTGTTGATCACCCGCCCGCGAAACCACCTCCCACCCGCGCATATCGTCGCCTCCACACACGATCAACCCCTCACGCTTCGCTTCGCTTCGCTTCTCTTCTCAGAACTCGCGCAACTCTGACAACAAAATCCCTTGTCTCCTCCAGCTCAAGCTCGAGCCCGTGCCCGATCCTACTTCAGCTTTGAATGTTCTAACCAGCATCATCATCGTCACCTGCACCTTACCTACAGCTCATCCTTGCTGTTTCTTCCACCTCTCACATCTCTTTCCAGGCAGCTTGCCACGCCTGGTCTCCCTGTGTGGACGCACGCGCCACAGCAATCAAGCTCCCTGACGCCGCCACCTCATTGCTCTCGCGACGCCTTGAGTTCAGGTTCATTCATTTATTGCTTGCATCTAGCAAACAAACAGAGCTCATAAATCACCTTCATCCCCGGATTTGTCGCCCTTTAGGACCTGCCCTGGGCTTTGCCCGCCACCTTACGCCCGCTTGTTCCGCTAGCTGGGCAATTCTACCTGGAAGCTTGTTCGTTCCATCACCTTCACATGCCACGCGCCGTGGTTACTATGCGATTACGCCCAGCTCAGAATATTTGGTCCTTCTCCCTGATGATGGCTCGCCGTCGTAATTAATTTCGACGGCCGCCCTCTCCACCAACCTCAACACTGCCGCCCGTTTCCCTTGGTGCTGCCCCCGACATGCTCGGCCGGCTCTTGCACCTGGGCTCCGGCGGTCCTTCGGTCACGCCCTCTCAGGCGACGGCCAAGACGTCGAGGCCAGTATCCTCACTTGAATCTGTTCAGGAGGATATTCATACTCGCAATCTTCTTTTCCCAGACGCTCAAGCTTTATATCAACACCGCAATGACCAGGTGTTCCCTCTATCCACAACTCCTACTACCCCAGCAACATCCACAGCCAACGCTTTCGACTATAGCGGAGATGTCGATCTCGATGTTCGCGACGTCCGTGTCATAATCATGCAGGATGCTCTAGGTCCGACCAACGCCTCTCTCCTCTTTGACAGCCATCCGGCTCCTCCAGTATCTCCCATAGAAAGGCCCGTTGTCCCTCAAGAGCTTCGCCGTACTCCAACCTCGCCGCGCAAGAGCAGTCTTAGTCAACTCTCGCGCCCTCTCGTCATTCAGCCCGAGGGCCCTCAACCGCCTCCGCGGCAAGGCGCTTTTGACCGTCGAGCTTCTTTGCAGGGACGCAGCCAGGTCCATATTGAGACGGACGGTCAGAAAGCTGCGCGTGAGTATAGGGAGGAACTGGCAACTTTTTCCAGCTGCATCTTTGGAAACTCCGAGTTGATGTCCTATAAGGGGACTTCAACAAAGGTACATGTAGTACCAGGCGACTCTCGACCTGTTGATCCATCAGGCAGTATTCTGGGTGATGGGAGGAGCTCCATTGGCCGCTCCAGTGCTCGCTCCAGCCGCCTTTCGCAGTCGTTCTCTTCAACGACCTTCTCGCCAACCAACGTTTCTGGTGCATCGCATGCCCATGCTCATACACCACGCCAGACCGAGAAGAAGAAAGTCCTCATAACTCGCCTCTTCCCCGTGAATCTACCTGCAGATGACGCCGACACCAACGTCTCGCCCCCGAGCCGCTATGCAGACGAAAGCACCGGCTTCCCGTTCCCTTCGCCGAATGACGAATCTGCACCAAAGAAGAAGAAGCCGCAGCCCAAGCAACGACGCACGCCAATGTATGCCGTGGTTCTAGTTGTCCAGCTCCCTGCTGCTGCTCCTCCTTCGACCCGTACGCCTGCCGCATCCCAGTCAAAACAGCGCGAGTCCAGTTCCTACGACCAGGAGTTCTTCTCTTCATCATTTAGCTCAGCTCGACCTTCAGGATGGGCCATGGTTGGCTCCGGTAACTACGGCGATGGAACCGAGTCAAATTTTTCAGTCGATATGGAGGATCGGATCGATTCCCTAACCCGGCACTGGGACATTATCATGAGGACCTTGACGCATCTCCAATCTGTAGTTGCAACTATTCTAGGAACGATGCTCAGACACGTCGATCTTTCTTCCCCTGGAGCCTTTGCGACCTCGGTCACCTCGAACAAAACCGGCAGGACACCATCTTTCTCGGACCGACGCCCTGAGATGCCTCGGGTTAAGCCCCCGAAGAGCACCACCAAGCTAGTATCATTGTGGCCTAACTGTCTTGTGGATGATGCCAATGTTGCGGGCGAGGTCGATGCCGCAAGACATAGAATTGTCATGGGCCTAAGCGCGGCCAGAGTCGTTACTGGTCAGGGGCGATGGGGAATATGGCGAGATGAAGCTCGATGGACGTGCAAGTGGACTTCTGGAATCGACCATCATAACCAATTCTTCTACAACCTCCTGACCGGGTTCCTCGCCACCCACATCGACTGGCTTCAGGCTCTTTGCCCCCCTTCGTACCGAAGACGCCTCTTTTTGCAGCAGAAGAACCGAAACGAGGAGGACCTATCACTTCCGGCACGGACAATCATTGTTTCTGAGGACAAAATGGCTGCTCGACGCATGATCTTTCTCCTCTCAGCCTTCCTCCCTGCGAACTCCCAGATTCCTACAACCCGGGCCCATCGTCCTAGTACATCGACTTCAGTGGGCACCTTCTCGAACTCTCCTCCGACCTTTGTGATTCCTGTTCTTCGAGAGGAGTCTCTCCGTCGCAAGATTAATCGTCGTACTGGACTTCGAAGGGCTTCTCACTCTCGGACAACGAGTCAGAGCGCAAGGGCTTCTGCCGTACCCATGCAGCTAGCTCACCTTACTATGGATCGTAATCATGAACGTCGCGTTTCGGATGCTGCCTCGATCCGACCATCTAACTTTGGCATGTTTGGCAGCGACATGGTTAGCAGGAAGAGCAGTGCCGCAACTACTACGACCGTTCTGCCCGAAACCACTGTGCCGCACTTTTCCACTATTCAGCGGGTTGATACGCATAGGAGGCCTCGACCAAGCAGCAGTGGAAGTGTGGCGACGGATGATCTGAAGCGCTCCCTCAAGCGAGGAGAGAGCACAGGTGGGATGAGCAACGCCAGCAGCGACTCGAGGAGCCAGAGCTCGCGCTGGGGCAGTGTTATCAGTGGCCTTTGGAGCACTCGCCGCAGAGATTCCGCCACACTCAGCAGCTACGGACAGGTCGATCCGAAATCCCCCACCAAGCAGGCTTTCCCTAGGACAGACAAACTATCACAAATGGTCGAAGAAGTGACTCTTGGCGAAGACGTCCACGCTCCTTCGTCGTCGGCTGCTCGTCCTTCGACCGAGGTTCGCGAGACGGGCACACCGCGAGAATGCAAGGGTCACAGCAGGGAACCATCGATCCGACCGGAACGAACACCAGATCCCAATGGTGCTTTCGAGTCACCGGTCAAGACATCCATCAATGCCGATGACGGGGTTATTGATGTCGACATTTCTTTCCCGGACTACATGACATCTTTTGAGTCTGCAATCAGCTCTCCCTCAAGCAGTGGCTATCTTTCCACCCCAGGATTCCAAGGAGGACTAGATTCTTTTGAACAAGCATCCCGCTTGTGTATCGATGGAGACCTCCCGCTCAATGCTGCGGGTTGGCTCAATCGCTATCATCCAGACTTTGCGGTTCAAGCAATCCCCCCCCAGGAGGACCTCATGGAGCAGGTCAAGGCGTCTCTTCGGGCCGAGCCAACTCCTGCTCCAGCTTTCCCTCTGCTCGACCTCTCGGAGCGTTGGGTGGAGGTGAGCTGTGTCATGATTGCTGACACTACAACCAACTCTATCACTCGTCTCCGTTATCGTCGACTGGTGAAGCCACGGGCACCAGTTGATCGACCAGCTTCCGGACCTGCAGCGTTCTCGACATCATATGGAGGAGTTTTGACTCCCTCGATTCTCCCCTATGAGACCCAGCTGGAAGAGGAGTGGATCGAAGAGCCTGTGCTACACTCGGACGAGACTCTAACTGAGGCTGTTGAGAGGGTCATCAGCCTCAACCAGGATACCAGCAAGGACCACTCACTTGCTTCATCGCAGACGCATAGCGAGGTCCGCATGAGCACCGAAGCCGAGGAGCCCGTCTCTATCACAGCGCCCGAGACACCGGCCTTGCCCAATGCACCCCTGGAGATCCCCCGTGTCCAGTGCAAGACTGTGGTGCTCTCTGCGCTGGAAGACTGCATTCGCGAAGTTATCGACGTGCGCGAGAAGAGGCACCTCGAGACGAATGGCAATGCAAGAAACACACCATCACGAAATCTACTTCACGACGCCATCAACATATGGCTAGACAACTTGGATATTACCGACGGATGAGGCTGATTAAGGAGGTCATGGGTGGACCTACCTATTTAACGACTTTATGACTTGTTTTTACTTTGCGTTCGTTATCCGCCTGTCTCTTATTATGCGCGGATGTACCATTACCACTATTTCCTACCAGAGACGTCGAATGATACCCCCATGGAGGTGCGTCTTAAGCACGCACGAGATTTGGAAGAGGCTGCGGCCCTGCCTCGAGAGGGAAGTGTATACACACAGACCTCGTTTCTCTTTTTTCGTTTTTGGTTTTCCTTGTTCATGATTTAAAGATTTCGAGTTGATTTCGTCATGCATTTTGGCATGTTTGGGCTCATATGGATGGAAATGGAAGCGTTCGACTAGCGAAGGGTTTTGCTTGTTTGCTTGCTTGTTCTTTTTGCACCTGAGGCTTGCTTCCTGGCGAAGCTGACCTGTATGGGGGTTGGGTTGGCGTTTCGCAGAGGGAAGGGATAGCCTAGGAGTCAGGCGAGCGATTCAACATGGATGGCTATTACAGGGAGTAATAATAGACTTGGCCTTTTTCTTGGAATACATTTTCTCCGTGACTTGATGGGTTATCTGGTCTGGGGTTGAACCCAAGATGGATGTGTGCCATGTTATTGAATCATACATACATTGTAATCGAGGTAACCTTGTCAACTCATGTCCTTTTAAGATGTTGTTGCTAAAGTCAAATTTGGTCATCTGGCACTAGTTGACGTTGATCTGTTCCAGCTTGCCTTTAGTATTTGAACTTGGTGTTCTGAAAGGATACAAATGACACATCCTTCGGTTTCGGTCAGACATAGGGGTCGGGCATGGTTTATTAGAAAAGGAGAGTAATCTACTTTTATGTCGACAGTGGTTGAAAGATGGGCCAAAAGAACGCAAGCATCATCAAAGCCATGCTGATGTGACTTTACTGCTATTCTATTCTACACTGCCAGTTGTAAAGTCCTTCAAACCTAATGTTTGGTAACCTGACAAAATATACAAAGGTGGAAAGATATGCATATGCAACAAAAGGGAAATAATAACAAAGGAAACCAAGCAAGACCTTGGGGTATATCGACCAGTATTTCCCGACGCCCATCCATCCATACCATACGATCACTCAAGCGTGGCTCGTCATTACCATTACCATGTCCCAATCATCCGTTACATTCTCCCTGATCCCATATCACTCTCGTCCGTATATGCCAGGTACGGGTGTCGGAGGGGGTAGTATCTCGTTACTTCCCACTGAACCTGCTACACTACTTCTTCTTCCGGATCGTCCTGACTTGCGAGTTGAGAATCGGGACAAGACGCCACCTGTGGGCTTGTTCTTCTCGCTACTAATGACGCTTGCTCGATCGGAGCCAACGCCAAAGTCTCTCAGTGTGCCAATATCGATAAAGGCTTGTGGGAATATTCCCCATTTGCCCTTTTGGTTCGTTCCAGACCAGCACCAAAACTCCTGATAAGGATCTGTGTTGAGGTTAGCGGTTGTTATGTGTACGGTGCTCCGGACCCGGACCCGGCTGGGTGGATCCGGTTGGTCACGGAGCTCCATGCCGGGGGTTGAGTGTGCTTTAAAGGCATGGGGGTATATATGCCGGGACCAGTCCTGGGTCGAGAAACTTACAGCTGATATTGGTGATGACCTCGTCCTTTTCAAACTTGAGCCAATCACCCTTTGTCTTGTCCTTGACGTTGAACCTCCACCTCGCCGTGACTTGGGTTGGGCTGGTCCCGTCCATCCTGATATTCTCAGGAGATGGAGGATCGAGCCTCATTATCTCAAACGGAACAGAAGCGTAGACAGCATCGTGATATCCCATGCACCACTCTCCCAGGTATTTTGCTGGCCATTCGATGCCGGCGACTCTCGCGCCTTGGACCATCTCAAGCGCCGGCGTCCGGTCATACAAGAGCCTCTGACCGTACATCCTACGTGCCGCTTCTTTGGATGTACCCGTAGGCATGTTGCAGATCTCATTCGACTTGTCAACCACGGGATGTGTCTCGACTGGACCCTTGAAGTGGAGGTCATAGTCATTCCGATATCGATCCGGGACTTCGGCTTCTTCAATGACAGTGAAACCTGGAACGGCTGGCAGGGGTCTTGGGTGACGAGCCAAGTGGGCAAACAGAGCCTTTTGGGAGACAAAGACTGTTGCATCACTGGCATGAAGTGTTCGACCTTGGTGAATACAGAAGATGCATCCATACATGACATCGTCAGAGCGTCGTGTCGGCAGATGACTTTTCTGAAGGAACCGGATCCGGTAACCAATACCATTTTTGATAAAGTTTCCCCGAGCTATGAGAAGGTTAGTTAATATTTTTAGTAATGTTAAGCCATTGCTCGATAACATACCTGCTTTGTTGACGTCTAGGTCAATCTCGTTAAAATCAAGCTCAAAGTGACACTTGACACATTTAGCAACCGAAGCAGCAGAAGCGAAGCCCTTATATCGGTCAGTATGTGTGGCATTAGAGGAAAGGGGGGGTAAGCATACCGCTTTGACTGTCTTCTTCACACCGAGGCCTCCATTGAGAATCTCTTTTGCGCCATCACAGAACCCCTTGTGAGTATAGAAGGAGCTCTGAGGGTTCAATTTACAGTCAACGGCAAACGGGTTCGGAGGGTGTTCGGGTGTAGGTATCTCAGTCTCAACAGGGATGGGAAGATTGTCGATTTCAGGCATCCGCACGACCTGAGGCGGCTCAACCATGCCTTGATAGTTGTTCACTGGAGGAGCTTTAAGCGGGAGAGAGCTCAACTCGGAAGAACCGAGAGTTGGGCTAGAGTCGGCGGCCGAAACGGCTGACCCGCGGTGCTCTGTAAGAGGGGTGTTTACTCCGTCGGTTCTAGAAGGGTCAAAGACGGAGCTTTGGTTGGTTTCGACCGACTCTGGACGAGACTTTGGCAACGAATGAGTTCGAGGTGGGGGGAGCCTCGATGATAGTTGAGCGATGTAACCTGCGCTGGATCTATCCGACGCAACATCCTCAGGTATGGAAGTGGACATGATGGAGTTGGAGTTGGAGTTTGAATATCGGCCGCGAGGAGTAGGGAAGATGCTATAAGTCCTCTCATACGATGAGGGCTCGGCACCTGTTGGACTGAGTCTCGAATCGTTGCTGATTTGGGATGAACGGTCTGAACCCATGTATAGAGGACGTGGTCTAGATGTCGGGGACTCTCTAGCCCGCTGAGGACTAAGAGGCGGAGAAATCGGCTCGATTGGCGATTCTACCGGGGCAACAGGTGCCCTCCTCTCGAACGAGAAATCGTCTGGGAAGCGTTGATCCCGGTGTTGTGGCGAAGTCTTGACGTCCCACGGGTTTGCAGAAGGAGGTCTTGGAGGTGGCTCCATAGGTGGCGGCCCTTGCGGAGGTCCAGGCTTAAGTGACTGTGGAATATTGGCATAGAGACCCTCATCAGGACCGGATTGCGTCTGCATCAGGTGCCGTAGCTGTGCTGTAGCTGCTTCGACGGTTGGGGGGTCGTGGACGGAGCGGGTCTCTGCAACAGACTCGGGAGCGCTGCTACGCTGGACGCTAGCAGGAGAAGCTGAATCTTTTCTCATATCGGAGAATGGGAATAGCGGTGGGATCGGAGGAGCGTCTGGAGAGATTGGACGTGATTGCGGACCGGAAAGGCGTGTCATGATGGAACGGGTATCATGGTCGATGGGCACCTCAAGCTTCATGCGCATTAGAATGTCGTAGATCTTGGGAGCCGCCTTTCGCGAAAGGCCTTGAAGCTCGGCAAACTTTTCGGGTTCAAAGTCTTGAAGCTCGATATAATCGTCAAACTCCCATAGTAGATCGGTCAATTCTGAACGAAAGTTGGCAATGTCGTCTATCATGGTTAGTCAAACGACAAAACGCAACAAACTAAGAGATGATTGATACTCACCATTTTCCTTGAGGGCGTCGAGGAAATTAGAACCATACTCATCAAGGTGTTTACGACAAAGTGGCTCGATTCTCTTGAGGGCTCGTTCGCCTTCCTTGACGAGGCTCTGAGCTGCCTTGAGCATGACCTTGTCGTCATCGCCAGCATTCTCAACAGCTGTACGGCCCTTGTCGACAATGTCACGGAAAGGCGTGACGACGAGGTCAGCGACGTCATCCATGGCGAGCTCGAGGAGAGCAAGAGACTCGTTATGGCTTGAGGGAGAGGAGGATGTTGTGGTGGTGTTGAAAGGATCACGGTCGCAACGGGTGTGTGGTGGGCGTGTAAGTCAATTAAGAGGGCAGAGGATGGATGAGAGGGGCGCGCGCCAGACAGGGAATAAGAGAAACTAAGAGGGGGCAACAATCACACGACAAAGAGATGGAAAAGGGAAGTAAACGAGGCGTCAAGGGTGCCTAGGTAGGACGTAGAGGCAGCGGGCCCGGAAGCCAACGGTATGGTATGGGTTTTCTGCAGGACTACTCACTAGATCAAGAAGGAAGAAGGACAAGCAGCAAGGGGGAGGCAAGGCGAGGCCATGGGTTCTCCCTCCCCCATCTGTCAGAGTCCCAACTCCACTAAACAGTAACTACGCCAGGGCACTCGCCGGGGCTCTCACCAGGGCAAACCAGCAAGCTGAAGAAGAGGTCGTTTCCAGATGCCATGTCTAAACCCCGCGCCTGTGCCATCCATGGCTCGCTCTCTCTCATGGGATGGGGGGCGTGTCATATCGCATGAGGGTGCGTGTGTGACAACAACGAACGATTGGCCAGGCCCCGGAGTAGTCCTCTAGAGCTTTGACATCAAGTTCCCACTTGAAGGCCAACTTCGATTGCCTGCTAGAGATTCCCATGCAGAACTTGAACTGATTAGCTAGGTAGCGGGCCCCCAGTACAAGGTACAAGGCGGAACGGCTGAATCGCAAGGGTAGGCATGCCCCACTTGCCGCCGGGCACGTGTGGCTGATGTGCGCAACGGATTGGACTTTGAAGACGGGGGGGCATCTTACACTAGGTAGGTATTCTTCATGCTGGGTCACTATTTTCCCTTCCAGACTCCGAGAGACGAAACGAACCAACAGACCATTCGCACCGTTTTATCCCAACTTCGGTCGATGATCTAGGTAATAAATAGTACATGGGTTTTTACACACTTCTTGACCGAAGCCTCCTTTTGGTCAAGTCCACCGTTCGTTCGAACGTTTCATTACCACAGATTTTCTACGGATGTAACTGTGAACACACCTTTTACCCCTGACTTGAGCGTTTTGAACTCGAAGGGGGGTGGTGGTTTCTTTCTTCTTGTTGCCCATGGTATTCCATTGTCTTGCCTGATTGACGAGAGCAAGATGTGAGATTTGGGAAGTACAAGATGCATGTATGTGGTGAGAGAGTATCGAGTCAGTCAGCAACAGTAGAGATGCGTATCAAAAGGACCAAGATTTCTCACATAATAAATCAAACTCTCAAGACGAAATCACATCACGGTTCTTTAGTGACGCTTGTCAGTTAGGGTCCAAGTCGTCGGGTTCCTGCCAGGCCCTCTTGACGATCCATCCATCCATCCATCCAAAATCATGGGGTAAAAACGTAGGGCAGAGGAAAAGCAACCTCGCGAATCGGGTCTTGACAGCGCAGATCCTCATGTCTCGACAAGCGGGCGGGCGCTTGACGATAGTCTTTATAAACAGGCAGCAGCTATCTGATTGATCAATCAAGTCCGACGATCCTATGGTTGCCTAGAGGGATTTTCAAACCTCTCACATATCTTTTGTCTCTATCTCTATCACGATCAGCTGAAAGACGTCAAATCAAATCGTTGAATCTTTTGCTGTGACTAGGAACCCGAAACATGGATTCAGGGGGAGCCTTGCAACAAGCTCGTCGATCGCAGAAATGCCTGCCTTTTTTTTAAACACATTCTCTCTGCCTCGGCACACACCGTTATCCCTCTGATCGACAACGTTTTTTGCAGCCCGCTACTTGATTCTGCCCACATGCAAACCGGGCAACACAGCCTCCGCCCTGCTGCAGCGGCATCTTTTCAACGACTGCATATTCCTTCCACCCTAACCCAAGAGCAGCCAGAACATTGACGTGTCACCCACCCACGCAACGGCAATATCAATGAATGCCTTGGCTGGTGGCACACTTGCCTCCGACGGTTGTGGCTCTTGTCCTTGTCGGGCGGGAGGGTGTCCCCGTGAGCCAAGCAAGCCCCCAAGGCCAGATCGCGAGGCAGTTTAGCACGCCCTCTTCTTCATTGGCGTTAATAAGGCGTTCTAGAAGGTTACCCATGACGCATGAGGCTGCTGCATCTCTCTGTCGACGAAATAATGTACGTATCTCCCGCCTTTTCTCTCTTGTTGACCGAGATCAAGCGCCATCTTCTCAAATATTGGTCCATAATATCCTGTCTTTTAAGGGGTTTCAATCTCGAACCGCACGAAACAAGCAATTCCAGCCAAGTACCCAAAGTTCAAGCCAATCATAACCTCGTAACCATCCATATGCCACCAAGTCGCCATCCCAACCTCGTCACTCATCAGCCAATGTTGACCCTTACTCAACATCGTGTCAACTCCTGCTCCATTGCCTCCTCACACCAAACGTTTCACGACGCCTTTTCGCTTGGAGCAGCGGAAACGCCCTTCTTTCCGTTTTGGCCGGCAGCAACCTGTTACCACTATCGTTAGCTTTTTTGACCCTTGCACCGAGCATGGGCAGACACTTACTTGCTGCTCAATCATTCTTCGTCCAACCTCGATTGTCTCCTGCATACCCCGTTGGCGCTGCCAGAACCTGCACCTTCTTGTTAGTACACCGAAAGACATGAACCTAGGGTAAACCTACATCTCCTCAGGAGTTCCATGACCCCGGATCGATGCCTGTCGAGCCTCCTCCTCCAAGGCTTCACGAGTGATCTCCTCGCTATGCTCAATACCGGGTGCCGCAGCCTCTTCAGCAGCATCCTGTCCCAGGTTCTCCTCGAGCATTCGCTTCTTCATCTGGAACCGTTCCTTGCGTTCCTTTTGCAGGCCAGGGCTGTCAAGTTTGCTCAGCACAAAGCGGACCGCCAGCTGCACAACCAGGTAGAAGTGCTCCGCAAGCAGAATGCTGAGTAGCAGGCCCCATGCCTTCAGGGTCGACGGCTCGCCTTGGGTCCCGTTATTGGAGTTACTGCAGAGGTACACAATAGCCGAGCTTGTGATACTGCCTAACCAGGAGAGGAAACTCATAGCCGTCAACCAGGGGCCGATCGAGTCGGTCCGCCAGGGGATGGGACGCCGGCTGCTAATGGCGATCTTGAGTGCGTCCGATCGCAACTCAACCCAGTTGTTGACAAGGAAACAACAGGCCGCCAATGGCCAAGCAACCGAGAACATGGCGACGTATCCTTTACGCAAGTTAGAACAGCGGCATCACGCATTCTCAATAACGTAAGCTTACCAAACTGCATCACCATCTCACGGTAATCTCCCGAGACGTCGTACTCCTCCAGAGTGCACTCCTTACGGACACGCTCAAGGAATTCGGCTTCCTCCTCGTGGTCCTCCTGCACCTTTGGCCCGGACTTGAGCTGCTTGGCCTTTTGGAATGCTTGCTGCTTGATGTAGGGCACGACAACCTCGGTCGCAAAGTTGACAATCTGGGCAGTCACAGTGAAATAGAACATTTGTTTACTAATTCGAGCAGGGTTGATCTGAAACTCCTGTGTTGGCAGCTCCTTTTCACTAAAGGTGAGGGTCTGAGCGGTGGCTCTCCAGAAGTTGAGAAAGGGATGTAGGATATGTCCAAACGGAGTGTAGACAAAAGCCGTGAAGAACAAGGCCATGTAAGAAGTCATAAAGTTGAGCACAAACTGCTTCTGGATGAGAGCAGCGTCGTGGGCTAGCATTGATCAGCGTGAGTTGCATGTCCAGACACAGGGAAAGTTCCTACCATCTACGGTTGCATAGTTTTCCATGGCATTCAACTTCTCAGCAGCTCCCATGAGGACGCTCGAGATAGTCGGGGTTCCAATAACGAGGAAGATGGTGGGCAGAAATCCCTAACAGGGTCAGTGACTCTCTCAGTATTGTAAAGACTCGTACTCACGAGATACTGCTTGCCTGGGCCCGTGTAGACCTCATTGATGAACACCTCGAGAGAGTTGCAGGTCACGATGAGAGCGCCGAGGGCAATAACACAGGCCAAGGCAAAGGGAATCTGAAGCAATTGGGTCTTGATCCGCTTCATAGGCGGATAGACCTTGACAGGCTCGCCGGTGATGGGGTCTTCGGCCTCGTGCTCCCACTCAAATTCGGGTCTGGACTGTTGAATGCTGGAGACACCTCGGACGCCCCACTGGACGGCAAGATCGACTTCCTGCTTCTTCCAATACTCGAAGAAGACTACAGACCAGAGGCCGCATAGAAGGGTGTAGAGGAATGAGAATTGGCCCAGAAGCAACCAGGCACCAAATCCACAAGCAGACAAAACGACGAGGGACCGGAAGTAGGACCGCAGGAAGGCAAAGTAGAAGGCGACGCTCTCGCCAAACTTGTCTCGGATGTTGTCGATATCGGTCTGTTCCAGAGTGTACTTGCTGCCCCATTTCTTGATCCATTCCTTGTTGAAAGAATGGTTGTGAAGGGGAAAGATGGACTCGACGTGTTTCCACTTTGCGTTGGTGGGCGTAACTCCAGCGCCGCCCTCATTCCGGGGCTTGGTGATCATGAGGTAGATCAAGCGCAGGCGTTCGGCCTCGACGACGGGCTCATCTTGCAGTGCCTGTGCGATATCGTTATGGGGAGCCGAGACGCGGACGCCGTGAAGCCAGTCGCCGAGGCGGGCACGGTAAACCTGCTTCGCGAAGAGGTCGGGAGATGCGACTTTGACAAAGACGAGGAGGGATTCGTTTTCTCCATGGCGAACTTCGGTGGCTAGGCCGACGGCGGTGAGGGCTTGGATGAGTTGTACAAAGCCTGCTTCAGCTTCATCTCGCTCTGTGGAGGGACCATTAGTTATCGGAGGGGTCTTTGGCAAGGGAGAATGGCGGGATAGGAATTACCTGCAGCAGGGACCTTGTAATGAATTACATAGTCGACGCTGGAGTTGTCAGCTGGGATTGATATGATTTTGGCTCTGGTTAACGAACCCAAAGTTGCTTTCTTGGCCGCTGCCGGGCTGGCTAAAGTCCTTTAGATTGGACATGGTTTGTAGGAGGTGCTCATGCAAGGGAGATGATGAAGCTGAGGTATTCGTAGGACAAAGGAAGAGAAAGAAGTTATCAACAGAGGAGGGGAAAGGAGAGGGAAAACAGGATATGGTCAATGACGCCCAACAGGATTCAAGATTTGGAGAAACAAGCTTCAAGGCAGCTCAAGAGCAAGAGCTTGGCCCTTGGAGTCTTGAAGTAGCAGAGGGGGGAACATGAAAGTGGGAAGATTGGCGCGGGAGGCGACGTCACCATCCGATCTTAGGGCAAGAGCTAAGGAGGGTCCGTGCTTTCAGCTGGACATGGGTTTGGAGCAAGATGTCATGATGTATCAGAATTGATGCAGATATTCAGCTGTTGTATAAGATGAGGCCTCTTTTCTTATTTTTGAGCATTGATAGATATAATACTCGCTGTTCATGGATGCGCCGGTCGTTGCAGTTGCATGCGAGTGCAGCTCGTTATAGAGCTAGGCTGTTAATCAGTGACAGTGACATTCAAACCATCTCATACTAACAGACGCAACATGTGATATTCACAGACTCAAGATGAAAGACTCACACTTATTCTACCAGTTCATCATGGCCCTCATATTTACATGAAATATTAGATACTTATCCCAACTATCATCTCACCTTGTGGATTCCTCGCTAAATACTCTGTAATACGGCGTGTTCCAATGGATCGATCGGTTGGTCACCAGCAAGACCCCCTAATGTCACCCTGGGAGCGCCCCGCAGTGACGCTAGAGGCTCAGTACCCGTCCTGTCGTCACCACCACGAGCAAACTCCATCATTCCCTAAAACTCCATCTCACTCAGCATCACCTCGACTCATTTCTTTACTTCTGCCGACTCACAACTAGACACTCGCTCAATTGACACATTTAGCGCTCAAGCACCCTCCTCGGAGGCTCATCACCAATCCAACAGCAGATCCATCATGGGTCTCCTCACCTTTCTTCGCCTCAGGCGACGCAACCAGTGGGAGCCCATGACGCTCATCGACCACCTCCTCTCGTCGCCTCTGACATACCTCTCTTTTCTCTTCTACCAACTAGTCCTCCTCCTCCGTGGCCGTCCCTTCCACCCGCCCCGAGATAAGCCCGCCATCCGTGTTGTATGCATCTCAGACACGCATGACCTCACAGTCGACATTCCCAGGGGCGACGTTCTCATCCACGCTGGCGACCTCACCAACGCCGGCACCGTCGCCGACATCCAGAAGCAGCTCAATTGGCTCCGCGCGCAGCCGCACCCTGTAAAGATCGTTGTCGCGGGCAACCACGATAGCTGGTTCGATCCCAAGAGCCGACCCGAAGAAGACGTTCTCTCTGGCGCCAAGCCTGACCTGGATGGATTGATCTATCTTGAGAGCTCATTGACTGTGCAAAAGATCAAGGGTCGCACTATTTCCATTTTTGGAGTCCCGGATATTCCAAATATTGGCCCCAAGGAGTTTGCGTGAGTCGACCAATACCCTCATCTACGGACCCATACTTGGACACTGACTCCTCCAGCTTTCAATACACGGATGAGACTCATCCTTGGCTCAGCAAGGTCCCCCCTCAAACAGATATTCTCGTCACTCACTGTCCTCCGGTAAGTCTCTTTGCCATCTCTCATGGCAACTCTCCCCCGTCAACTTGAACTCACATTACACTCAGAAACATCACCGCGACCTCGGTCTCGGCGACAGTCATCTCCTTCGCGAAGTCTGGCGCGTAAAGCCCCGTCTCCACGTCTTCGGCCACGTACACTGGGGCGCTGGTAAAGAATCTGTCTATTTCGATGACCTCCAAGAGACCTATGAACGCCTCATGTCACGTCCCCCCCGTGGTCTCATCCGAGACTTTATCCCCAACGAAACGTGGCTTGATATCCTCCGTCTTGTGCTTCACGGCCTTCACAGCGTAGCTTGGAAATGGCTCATGTCTGGACCTGGGAGCAACAATGGCAGCTTGATGGTCAACGCAGCTCAAATGTATGGAAACTCGGGCAAGGTAAAGAACCGGGCCGTTGTTGTTGACATTTAGACGTCAAGGCGAGTTCGTGTATTTGTATAGAAAGCCCCGTATGGCCACATCATGACATGATCACCAAGCATGATGGTTGAAAAAGCGTCAATAACTCGTCTTTGAATTAAGATTTGTAGGTAGTGTTCCAGTACTTCGTAACGTAACCAAGACAAAGGAAAGAAAATGTTTGCAAAGGGTATACACGCCTTACCGATGCCCGCCTCTTAACGTTGTCACCCATTACACCTTGTGTAGAGACATTAAAGAAAACCAAACAAAGAAAATAGTTTAACAAGCAGTCATGACAGCTCCTCCATCACAGTAACATTGAGAAAGTCAGGGTCGCGACCACAGACAGCACAATGCTCGTCTTGAGGCCCTTAGTCGCGCTCCACGCTTCACCAACAACCAAAGGCTGATCCGGCGCCCCTGGAGTTCCAGCAGCACCAGGGGTTGCTTCAGCCGCGTTGGCAGGTTCCATGGGAATAATGGGTTGATCGGGCGCTGTAGGCTGCGCGGGAACAACATCTGGGATGGCATTGGTGTTGCCAGGAGAGTCGATCTGTGAATTGGCATTGTCCGAGGCCCGGACAACAACAACGATGGTCTGCTTTTTCGTCCTCGTCACAACAAGATTGTTGTCCAATGTTTCTTCGGTTACCACCTGGATGGTCTGGTATGAGGTCAAAGCGGTGGTGATTTCAGGTGCTTGAACCTGATTAACTTGAGTCGGCTGGGGTTGGATGTGGAAAGATTGTCCTTGATCAGACTGTCCATCAGGTTGTCCTTGGTTGGATTGTTCCTGGTTAGACTGCGCCTGGTCAGATTGCCCCTGATCAGGCAGCCCTTGACCAGGCTGTCCTTGCTTGGATTGGATCTGGGGAAATCCTCCTTGACCAGATTGCCCCTGGCTGCCAGGCTGTCCCTGGTCAGATTGGCTCTGATCAGATTGACCCTGACCAGATGGACTCTCGGAAGATCCTCCCTGACTGTCCGCTCCATTTCCAGACTGACTCTGTTGAGACTCGCCACCATCTGGTTGGCCCTGACCAGTACTACTTCCTCTCGCCGGCACAGTAACAGAGACGGTGATGGGAACAGTTATGGTGACTGCGCTCTCGCCATTGACACCACAACCATCGCACTCAACAACCTTTGTCTCCATGGGCGGCTCCATCAACTTGGGTGTCTCGCAATCACAATCTTCATATGGCAAGGTCATGACTCTCTCTTGCGGGACAAGCGCGGCGGGATCCGAGGGGAAGACTGTAAAGTACGTGACTGTGGTTCTAACACCGGGACGGTCTAGGTCGGCCATGATGGGAGACACAGCTCCCATGCCAGAACGACTAGGATCACCAATCACTCGAGTGACGGTTGTTGAGCCAGGAATCTCGAGCTGGGCGATACCATTGGTAGGGAAGTTGACCGCTCCAGGGAGACCGAACTCAGTGATAGTCCGAGTCAGGGTGGTTGCCCCAGAAGCATCAGGCTCGACAATGACTTGAACTCGTGTGTTGATGTTAGGTTGAGCCAAGTTCCCAATAGCTCGAGTGACAGTTGTCACATCAGAGGGACCGACTTGAGTGACGACCTGAGTGACGGTAGAATCAGCGAGAGTATTCGTAACCACCACAACCTCCGTCACGTCATCAGTGACAACCGCAGCAGCCTGATCATCAAAACCAGTTTCCCCGGCCAGGTCATCAGAGTCATTTGGATTGATTTGACCACTAGGCGTAGCTGGGCGAGATGCTCCCATGCCAGGCGGTGGCTCAGGCGTCTCCGTGTCCGCGAGAGAGGCGTAGACGGTTAGGAGGACACTGCTAGGGGCGTCTCGACGGGCATGCATCCAACGACGGGAGTTGCTGGAGGTTGTGGCAGCGAGGCCACCGCAGAGCTGCTTGTCGTTGCCAGGACATGGAACATTACAGGCGCTCTCGTTGGCGACAGCACGAGTGCTAGCGTCGAGTCTATCGGCGCAGTAGCAAGTTCTGTTTTCTGTTAGTATCAATCTTTACCAGAGAGAGGCCGAAAACTTACTCTTGATAGACGCCGATATATGTCGTATCACCACAAGCCTCAATACAGCTCTGGATGGTCATATCAGAGCTCTGTGTCGTCTCTTTGAAAGTCAAGAAACCAGTTCGGGAGCCAAAACAACCGATGTAGGAGTAGTTGCCGATACGGTCAGGGTTGACTGAGCTACCGCCGTCTACCACAGGGAGAGGGCTGACAGTCGGACTGCTGGTCCCCTTCCCTGGAATAGTGACCATGATAGTTGAGCGAGTCGTCATGGTCTTGGTCATGGTAGAGGTTGATTCCCCTGATGTTGTCCGGTTGGAAAACCTGTTCGGACGAGATGAGCTAGGGGGGTCGGCCGGTCCAGGTGTGTCGGGGCTGCTAGGGTTTGGTTCATTGGGTTCATTCGGCTCATTGGGGTTGCTGGGTGCAGCGACGGGTGTAGTTGGCAAGATGTCATCTGACGACTCTTTGCTGGAAGGGAGAACTGGTGGGATAGTCTCATCGCGTGAGTACACATCGATATAACCAACATCCCAGTACCTAGAGTTGTCAGTATCATACACCGCAAATCAGACTCCTCACTCAACTCACGTATTCTCAAAAGCCTCGGGGTTGTTGGCGACATATTCTTTACAAGTGGGTGCCAAAGCTTTACACGTCTCAAAGCTCTGCCAAGTTCCCTCTCCATAGTCGCCGCAAAAGTTCTAACAGAGTTAGCTCACAGTCTTATCAACTCTCTTGGAGGTAATGACTCACAATATTGAGAACAATGTTCATATCTTGGTAAAAGTCGTCGACGTTGCACTTGCTCCCTCCAAAGAGAGCCTGGGGAAGTCCCCATTTCTTAGGATCGGGTCTCTTGGCTTCGATATCGGCAGGGATGGCGCTGCGTGGAAAGTGCCAGATTTTAATGTACTCGGAATCCCATTCCATGGCGTAGACTCCTCCATTGGCAGCATTGAAGCCATCGCCATATGATGAAGTGTCACTCGAAGGTGGGTTGAAACCGCATCCAATGTTGTCCGTGCCGACAAAGCAGTCCAGATTTCGTCGTTCGCCTGAGAAGAGGAGCTCGTCTGCGGGGTCTAGTTGACAACCCTCAGCAGTGTGTCCAGACATTGTGTTGGTGTAGGCAAGGTTGGCGCCTTCAATGATGTCGATCTCGCCGCCAAAAGGCCAATTAGGGCCGTAGGCCCAGTCTATTCGATGTCAGTATCAATTCAAGTAGAGTTGGGTTTGGGCACATACAAGCTGGCCAAGTACCACATTCTGACGGTGGCATGTGTAGAAAGTCGGCGATAAAGAGGCCATGATGATAAGCCTGCTTACTCTCGAGTCGAATACTCGGCCTTCCCTCATTGAGTCCATACGTCTCAGTATTGTCAACCCCTAGTCGAACAACCTTAGAGAAAGGTTCGACAGAATAGAGACCAAGCTCATAGGCGTCTTCTTCGCTTTGATACCTATTCTCACGTTAGCCCGCCACGTCGGCTCTTCCCAATGAGTACTCACTGAACAAATCCATTGGACGGGTCCATCCCATTATACCAATTGAACCCATACAACAGTTCCTCCCCAATATAGGAGATATTTAGCGAGTAAGCCATATCAGGCCACACACAAATGAAACAAACAAAAGGAAACTGAAGAGCAGACCAAAAGGAAAAGGGGCAAGACTTCAGAATAAGATGATGGAGATGGTTAGGATGATCGTCTGTAGCAACGGGCGGGCACCATCGCCGTCTTTTAACATGGCTGAATAGGTTCCCCTGGGAGCGGATGACCGCATGAGGAATCCGATGCCTGGCTGGGCATAAACGTCTGAATGCATACTTCTACGAGGCTGACGACGATGAGCCGTGATGAGACACCACGAGACTTTCTTAGAGCCAAGAGTTAGGCCAAGAATTGAGTACAATAGTCAGGTTTATGGGAAGAGAATGCTATGTGAGTAGACCGACCTCTTTGTTTGCCATCCCATACATTCCACCTCGGGCTGCTCCGTCCAACATTGCATTCAAGTTTCTTTAATGAATTGCCAAGAATAGGTAACCAGAAACGTCCATCTTTCGAGGAGAAGACTTGGTGAGACATTTTAACTGATAGTTCGGAGTGTGAGTCGGATGTTAAGTAAGACATGGCATTCCAGGAATGTGGATGAACAGGCTGGTCAATAGACAAGCAAGACACTAGGGATAGCACATAACTCGGTTGAAAGTCGACTACTATGTAATATAATAATTACAATTATACTAAGATCATGTTCAAAAGAGTCATCATAACTGATGATAGTAGTCTACATGTCTTTGCCACATCGTGATTCTCATGATAGTTTCATGATCCTTCGGTGCAAATAAAATGATGCCTCTTGATGCATCTGTACTGGTGTCTCATTTTAATTAGATTCCAACATCAACCCGAATTGAGACTTTGATCAAGCCTCCTCAATTAAGGGTGAAACATCCATCCCCAAGACGCCCGGGTATTGAAAATTGCACGCTTTTTTTCTTCCCACTCCAATTTCGCCCACTCGACGCATGCAGCTACTCCTCTATTATACCATGATTCGTCTTAAGCCCTCAGTTCCGCCCAGCACACGCTTCCCAGTGACCGCGCATCTCCCTGATCCGCTCTCCCACTTTCCTTCGTGGGATTCCATAAACTCCTCCTGTTTCGGGTGTTGTCCTTCCAGCCACTTGTGGATGCATGTGTAGCAGTAGACTACTCCAGTTTGGCAGGCCGTCGGCGTGACAATCTCGTCAACGCAGATTGGACACAATGCCGAGTCCTCGGGGAAGGGGACTGTGAATACTGGGAGCAGTGATGGAGTGGCAATGGGTGCATCCTCGGCTGAAGGAGTCGTCTCGCCTTCGTTGGTTGTCTCTTCGCTCTTTTTCTTATCTGACCCTCCCTTGCGACCCAGACCGGATATCACGGGTGGGGGGAGATCAACACTCTCTGTGGCCTTTCTTGATAGCTGCTTTGCAAAATCAGACTGATACCACCACTCTAGAAACTTCAACGCAAAGATGCTAGTCGGAAGCAGAAGAGACAGGCCAGACAGTAAACGGGGACCCATCTCACGAGGGTTCAGCAACGAGCGCAACCCAGGTCTATGTCCCCTCTCGGGCGTCTGGGACAGGGCCTCAATGGCCTTGTAGTCGGCGCCCGTCATCCTCCTCACACGGGTGCCTATCAGCCACATAAGCGGGCTATGATACTTGCTACCGTCAAAGAGGTAGGCAAGGTTAAAGGCCAGCATGGCAAAGTAGTAGCCAGCATTGACGCTCGGGTATATGTTCCGAAGGAACCATCGGTAGTAGTACAAAAAGCGGTCGCGAAGGGTCGGATTATCGGGCATTCGCGTGTACGCCGCGCCGAGCAGAGCTCTAGGCGCATTCACCTCGTAGCTCTCGTCGAGCTTCCGCTTGAGATAAGGGATACCGACGAGGACGAGCAGATTCTTCCACACGTCCTTTGTCGACAGCTTCAGAGTCTCGCGCACGAGATCAGGGGCCGACATGCTCGCGCGGGGGACCTCAGCATGCAGACCCTTCTCACGCTTAAGCCCGTAAAAGTGTTCTGTAAAGGAGCCGCCGCGGGTTCGCAGGTAGTGGCGCTCGACGAGCAGCATGGCGGCGGCGTAGATCTCATCGAAAGAGTTTAGTATGCGTAGGAGGTATCGAGGGTGTCGATGGGTCGCGATGGTGAGGAGGTAGCGGAGGGTAGGAGGGAGGAGGGCGTTAAGCTGCTGCTCGGAGAGAACCTCGAAGAGCGAGGGCTTCTGCTCATCAAAGGTGCCCCGAAGGGCCGTGACGAACTCCATGAGGTTGCTATAGATGCGCGACTTTAGATATTGATGGATTGAAGCGATGAGAAGCTGGTACACGTGAGTCGAAGAGGAGAGTTGCGCGAGGTGGATATGATGGTCGATGATGGTGGAGTTGGGGAGGTGGATTTGACCCCCCGAGAATTATTAGCGACCCCAGATTCCGGCCGCGATCCATTTCCCTTTCGGCGCGCGTTGCCGTTGGTGGAGGCCGGGGCACAGCCTGTGACGTTGGCCGAACGTGCCTCGGCAACTTCTGGCGTCTTTCCTAGAAGGGGTAATCATCAGCAGTTGGCAATTAGTTATATCAAGCGTAGTTGTCAGCTATTATTGTTAGTATTCATGTATTTCTCTTGGTTCCTGGTAAAAGTTTCACCTATCATCTCATTACCTCGGCCGTTCCCAATTCGGTAATAATAATAACGTTACGGAGCACTCTCTCTCTCTATCAACAACACTCCCTCATCATCATCACTCACTCACCGTTATCACATTATCACTCATCAACCATTATTACGCTCGCCATAATGTCCGACACACGAGAAAAGAACCTCAAGGCGACATCCAAGTCCCTAAAGGGCCACAAAGAGGCAATACTAGGAGGCAGCCCTGAGGAAAAGGTCAAGGCATGGCTTCAGCTCACTAAAGATGAAAGCGGTCATCCCAAAGCTGGGGTAAGCAATGACCTACATCTCATGGAGCACATCTTAAGATTACTAACATGCATCCCCAGGACTGGATGAACACCCTCATCCCTCATCTTTCCCTGGTATCCGTCAACGCCGAAGGACCTCATCCATCATGTGTCTTTTCTTACACGGTGCAAACCGACAACTGTAATCGCCTCAGGAACCTACATGGAGGATGTGCGGCTACTCTGTTCGACTGGTGCACTACGTTGCCGCTCGCCCTGGTGGCCCGGCCTGGATTCTGGCAGGGTATGGGCGTAAGCCGCACTCTTAACGTCACCTACATGAGGCCGGTACCGGTGGGTGAGGAGGTGCTCATTGATTGCGAGATTATTCAGGTCGGCAAGAAGCTGGCAACCTTGAGGGGAACGATGAGAAAGAAGAGTGATAACTCGCTGCTGTCTGTTTGTGAACATGGCAAGGTGAATATCGATCCTGAGCCAAAGGCCAAGATATAGGTTTTTCACGTCAAGAATCACAAGGGTCATGTAAAGGTCGGCGTCGTGGAGGGAGACTAGCTAGACGGAGGGTGAGATTGACCTCTTCCCTTGGCCAAGAGGAGAGGTGATCATTTTCAATGCAGCTTCATTGAAGTTGATAATAATACTGCATGAAATCCCCTTGGTCTGTCTAATGGATAATTGGGCTGGAATCTTAAGCCTCTAGTGTAGAAATAAATGAGAGTCTCGTTGAGATCCAGATTTGATGCAAGATTCCTCTTTTAGGCAAACCAGATAAAATCGAAATATTACCCACGAATAACACTATGACGCGTACACTGCAGAAAGTTCACGTGTACCAGTCCACCTCTATTTAAACAATATTTGCTAACAAACCTATTTACATTATAACCGCTATCAAAGAAATCCTATTATCAATTTCAACGGTTCTCGTGTTTAGGTATCTAGGGTAGCGCTGCCGTCATCTCACAACCCCCACCTGCAAGGTCGCCGTTCACCGGCTCCGGACGAACCGCTAACGTTAACCTCCGCAACCCAACCCAACAGTGGAGGCATCCGTCCACCACGAACAAAGGACCCCTCCGTTAAGTCCGAAACAACTCTCGAGTACAACAGATACCCCATCGATATCGTCATCTTCACCTTCACCTTTTCATCACTCACATTCTTCGAAATGGTCGACTCCTTCTTGCCCGGCGCTGGTGAATCCAGGCTACTCACTCTGCTCCCCGCAGAGGTGTTGCATCATATACTGCAGTTTCTACCCCCCGCTGACCTGGTGTTGAGAGTGCCCTACGTGTGCTCGGCTCTGAACGCTTTCATCAAAGGGAACCGTAACTTGTTCCGTCAGGTCTACCTGGGTGTTCTCGTGCGTGCATATTAAGAAATTCCTTCTCAAGATGATAGTTAATGAGATGTAGGATGAACCCGCTGATAATACCGGTCTGAACTGGGAGCAAGAGGTTCGAGATCTTGTCCAGCTCGAGACGATATGTAATCGCCAAGCTGCGACGGACAAGGTGAGATTCAACCGCAACCGCATCGCCATCTTGACCACCAAAAGAACATTTATTAAAACTCATCAGAAGCAAGAACTGGACTTTGTTCACCATTTCGTCACTCACCTTCTCAAAAACGCCTCTCCCTCCGACGACTCGGTCAACCCCTCCCGCACCCACGCAACCTCGCGCAACGCCGCCCTTCTGCAGCGCATCTTCCGCGATGGAACCACCTCAGAGGCATTTCTCCAGCGCTCTTCTCTGTTTGAACGTGTTCATGACCATCACCGCCACTCAGCAGCATCTGCAGCTCCTCAGTCAGTAAATGCAGACCGTAGGGCCGTCCAGCAGAAGAGCGCTCATCTTCACTGCCTCTATGGGCGGCCCATATTGAATGCGGGCCGTCTGCGCTCTCACAGGACTTATCCATTTGCGTGCTCCAAGGTGTACGACATGCGCGAGTACACCGCAAACACCAGATGGGGCCCCTTTCTGGCTGACGGCTCCGACGGCGTCGACTGGGAAAAGGTCGAGGCTATTCTCGTGGTCCTGAGCAACAACGTCGGCCCCAGACGCATGGTTTCTCAGATCTTTGGCGAGATCTGGGAAAAGCCATTCTCCGGCTCCTGGCCAGACAGCTTCAAAGTCCCTCCGCCGCGCGACATAACCTCGCTCGAGGCCCGCGATCCTTACGGCGTCACAGGCACATGGTACCGCGTTTGTTACCCCCTTCATCCCAAATTCCGTCCTTCTTTTTTCCATGTCATGACTTGGGCGAGACTGACCAACAAGGCGCCAGATTGTTTGTTTCCTCGATTACAGCGACTTCTTCGCCTTCAATTTTCCTGATCACGACTTTGTCGCTCCTAATGCGCCACGGCCTGCCCTTGATGTTGGGGAGGCTACTCGTTTGATAATGCTCCGTCTGCAGGTTACATCAATCCAGAACCCCGGACCGGACGATGGGCAAGACTTGCCAGTTGTGCACTTCAAAGGCGTTTCACGGTCCCTGGATGACTCTTTCGACCACAACGCCAACTCAAACATCCGAGGTAAGTCTCTAGTTTCCTGTCCTGACCAGCTTCTTCCATCATGACTAGCAGCATGCATGAGAGCTAACAAGTGAGCATTCGCCACGAAAGGTACCGTCCGTCTAACCCGGGAGGGAGAAGTCCGTTGGACAACCTTTTCCATCTTCCATGGCGTCGAACGCTGGCGCAGCGAAGGCGTCCAGATCGGTGGCGTGCGCTCAGCTCGTGGTGTCGTGGGTAATTGGTTTGATAGGTATCCATCCATATCTTGATTATCCATCCAGCCTTTACCAGTTACTCACCCCAACACAGGGACTATGATGACCATGGCCCCGCTGGCCCTACAGCGTTCTGGAAGGTCGGAACCGCCGATCAGGTCGCCAATATGGAGGATGACCTCCTGCCGAATGCTCTCTTCCTCCCATACGCAGCTCTCATCGACATGGATGCCGATATTGACCTCGAGGCTGACATGTCTTACAACACTGACGACGAGGATGAAGATGATGACGACGACGAGGAGATGGACGGAGGAGAATTGTCAGAGTTGCTGCACGAAGCACAGCTGCCTCTTACAGATGTCGGCGTTTCAGACTTGATAATTGTCCATCACCACCAGCAACAACTATGAATGAATTGGCATTGTTGATTTGTAAGAAATATGGGAAATCATGGACATATCACAACACGATGGAAACGGTAGAATGAGTGAGTTGGCGAATGCGCCCATCAGTTTTGTACTTCTCCTGCAACACCGAGGAGCTAGAAAGGAAACGCGCTGTCGTAAAGACATTGGGGGTATTCTAAAATACAAAAGCAGCCCATCATATGAAGCCTCCCACCCCTTCTAATCGCGACATGCACGTCGCTTTCATCATCAAACGTCTTGTCTCAAATCCATCATGCCCTTCCTTATGTCCCATATATTCATTCCATCTCTTGATTCCATACGCCAATTTCCGTATATCCCAGTATATGTGCCCCCCACGCCTTCAAATCACACCCAACCCCCTTTTAGTGTATCGTCCCACCCTGGTTGAGGATGATGCAGTTGTTCAACAGAGTTGCCGCTTCGTGCAAGAGCTCCCACCGTGTCCCCTCGAAAGTGTCTTTGAGGATCATCAGGAGTGCCGTGTTCGCGTTGATTCCCGTCCTGCCCTGCAAGTTGCCTGGGTTCTCGATGGTACCGAACTTGATGAAGTAGTTCCTCATGTGTTGAAGCTTCTCCTGGCGATTTGTTGGTAGCGGCACCTCCGGACAAGCTCCCTCAAGAGCAAACCCGTAGCTCCAGACTACCAGTGCCGCAAAGTACAGCACCCAAGGTCGGTTCAGGAGAACGTCATCACGGGCATCGTACGGCTCATCCAGATGGTAACCTCCTGCATGTGCGGGTGTTACCTGATCAGGGGCCAGTACAGAGCACAAGAACTTGAGCGCATAAAAGGCGGCATCTCTCGCTCGAGCTGAATGGGCCCAGTGATCCTTGATACGCCTCTGAGCGCTGTTGAACTCCTGCGGGCCAATAGCACGGCCAAGAAGACGCTTCGCTCTCGCAAACATCTGGCAATCCACAATGTCCGCATGCATGGCCATGTGTGCCAAGTGGTGTAGGACTGTACGGCTCTCAAATACAACGTTGAACTCGTTTCGCTTCAGGGCGTCGTCTCGATAGGGATCTGAAGACTCGCTGCGATCCAGATGCTTGTCAAAGTCGACCTTCCACGTGTCATATGCGCGAGTAAGTGTGGCACGCCATCGGTCCCGGCCACCAAGAGCCTGGATAATTCCGCCACCCAGCACATTGACTTGAAGATCCCGCTGGTGCATGTGCCACGATACGCTCAAGAGGCCTGCCATTAGCACGGTTCTGCCGAACGAGGTGGTGTGCACCTCTTGAGCGCTCAGCGTTCGCTTAAGACCCTCCAAGAACGAAGTCGGCTTGATTCCATTAGACATCAAGTTTGACTCGATCCGCCAGACCTCAGAGCTACTTCCAGCCCGCCACATGGACTCATCACAGGGAAGGGGTAGTCTCATCTCGTGAGCGACCATTACCGCCGAGTGGCCAAACATAGTAGCGTGAATTGAGTCGACAATGAAGGCGGCAAAAGCTGCGCGCCTGGTCGCTTCGTTCGTAACCCAATGCTCCCACCACTTGTCGGCTGTTCCGGTCGAGCTCGAGGTGGACGACTGTCGTGATCCGTTGGACCCATCTCGAGGGTTTGGTGGTGAGTCCAGGGCCGATTTTCCGATGAGAGAACGGCCTCGCCGCATCAAGGTGATGGTAGTGGCATGGTGAATGTGAGCTCTCTCGTGTAGTTCTCTTGACGAGTACATCTTTTCATATAGCTCGAGAAGAATGAGAGCCTGGAACACCCATAGCTTCGCAGGAGGCCGGAAGCTGACGTCCATGAAAATGTCCCAGCGCAAATGCCAAGCAAGGAAATTCGAGAGCTGAGCGCCAGCCTTTGTCACCTTGTGCCCATGCGTTCGATCCAGGCACGCAGCCCCGATAGCCATCATCGAGAGCAACAGGAGGTTTGGCGTCTTGTCAGGAGAGAACGTTGGCTTGTGAAGGATAGGCATTTGGTCGCTGAAGTGATACCAGTATGAACCGATGTATGCCTGCATCATCCTCTTGCTGAGCATGTGGTCGTTGTTCATGCGGTCGCCCTCAAGAATATCATCCCACTGGCGTTCAGATGGTGAGTGCTTGTTGTCGTGGAAGCGCTCCCTGATAAAGTCGAATAGCTCCTGGCTCTTCTCTTCAGATATTGTCGCCTCTGGTACTTGTTGATCCAAAAGATTGTTGACGGCCATCACCTGTTGAGGAGCAGTGGGGAAATACCCCATCGAAGCACTATCAGTGCCGAGAAGAGACATATTGAATTGGTTGCCTTGCAATTCACTGTAGCTGGATCGATCATGTCAGTCCAAGAATCCCAGGTGTTCGTGTTGCGTGATACTAACTTTGTGTAGCTTGGGCCGACTACCGGGGTCATGGCCGCGCCGGGCGAATTAAAGAGATATGCCATAAAGTCCTCGGGCATTCCGACGTAAGGTGACTTGTTGAGATCGCCAGCTTCTCCGAATACAGGGACAGTCGCGGGCATGGCCATCTGATCTAGCATCATCAACTCACTTGCCTGGGTTGTTCCAGGCTCCGTGTACTCTGCTGAGGTACCAGTAACCGAGTTCTGGGGGTTGGAGTATTGCGCTGGTGGTAGGTTCATGGGCATCACATTCTGTTGACTGACAAATGTGCTGGCCTGGGCCATATTGTTTTGCTGGTTTGGAAAGACCTGCTGGTTGGCGATCGGCGACATGACGTTGAATGGTGTGTTACTGGCAGACATTGAATGTCTCTGTGTCACCGAAGGGGACTGTGGCTGGCTAAGCTGGGGTGTACGGTTATCATAGCCCGGGTTTGGGGACATGTAGCTGCCTAGGCCGTCGGGTAGTTGCCCATTTGGATACATCCCGGTGGGAGTATTTGTCATGGGCGAGTAAGGGTTCCCGTTCGCGTCTAGGGCAGTTTGATACGGCATGTTGGAGGGGTGAGCCTTTGAATAATCGACCGGGCGATTAAACTCGGGAGAGTGTTGACCAGCACCAACTCCTACTCCAACACCGGCACCGCCAGGAGCAATCACCGGGGCGATGTTCCCTGCCACAGAGTCCCTCTGGTTGAGCTGGGAGCCTTTTGCGGCATGTCTGTCCATATGCCGCTTGAGCAAATCTCCTCTCACGAAAGTTCGCGTGCAGTTGGGGAAGTTGCAGTGGTAGGTCTGTTTCGAGTTGTGATTTAGCTGGTGGCGGTACCTGCGTATCGTTGGTCAGCATATAAGTCAAGATGTTGCACGGGGCCCAGACATACAGATGCTCTGCTCTTGAGTAGCTCTTCCCGCATCCCTCAGCAGTGCACTCAAATCTCTTGTCAAGACCTTTCCGACTTCGTCTGCGTTTCCTGGCTGGTCCGGGGCCGTCCGAGTTGGAGGACGCGCCGTTTTGGCCGTCATGGTGGCCTTCAACCTTCACATCTGGCTCGGCGCCCTCGTTCTCCAGTGAGCGACTTCTTTGCCGACCACGGCCGGAAGGATTCGATGCGTCGATAGGCGAGGGGTTCTGGGTGTTCCCCATTGCGCCGGAGCTAACCGGAGATATGGGGAGGATTTGTTTCAGGTCGTTTGGATGTGAGGCTAGAATCGATGCCATGACCTGAGGTGAGGGAGGAAAACGAGGTCGGGAGCGGTGCGGGACGGTTGTCGAGAGGAAGGGTCAAATGGCCCAAGGTTGCGAGTTGTAGACAGGACTCCACCAAGGCAGGCAGTCATAAGCCAGATACAACGGGGGCGCGAAGGAGCAAGCTCCAGCGGTTGAGGCTGCACAGTCGCAAAGTGTCGCAGCGGCGTTGCCGCAGAGGATGGCGGGGTTGTGACAGCCGAGGGGCCGCGAGAGTGGGACAGGGCGGAAATAAATTGATAATTGCTTCGTTCAGACCCCTACGGATTGATGATTGGATATTGCGCGTGAAGCATGACAGCGCGAGGGGATCAACGCCGTCGAGCTGGCGGTATATGATGCGTAAAGAAGAACGAGCAGCGCCGCAACGGAAGGTCGGCGTGCGGCGTCGAGGTCTTGGACTTGGGGTGGCCCAAGCGGATGGGTCGAATGGGAGCTGGACTGGTTCCTTAATGTCAGCAGGCGAAGTCAAGAAGAGGTGTCGCGTGTTTTTGCGGGTAAAATGCTATGCGAAGTGGATCGAGACGACAGGCCAGCTTTGGGGAGACCGGGATGTGGGCCGCAACTGGAGACGGGGTGATGCCGAAACGGCGCGGAGACCACTTTTTAGTCATGGGGGTCGTGATTCGCCCTCTTGCCTGCGTCTTCAGCTTGTGACGTACAGAGGCTGTTGGGAGAGGCGTTGTCGAGGCGCGAGTGAGGCTTCGGTTGTCTTTGCGGTCCTGGCTGGGCCATGGAAAAGTCCAAGATTTGGGTGTAACAGTCGGCTAGAATGCGGAGACCTCCACGAGACGTGGTGGAGAGGAGAACCCTGGGAGGAAAAAAAAAGCACCCTTGTCCGGCCGGCAGGCAAGCAGGGTCGAACGATACACAGCAGGGACTCGGGCGGGTGCAGAGAGACACAGAGATATATCCAGCGCGACGGTTGATGGTGCTCGACGTTGACGGGTAATGTATAACGGGCCGCTGTTGATGAATGTCTAGGCAACGGCAAGCTGCATTGGTGCTGCGCATGCAATGGATGGCGGACGGATACGGCCGTTCATGTGGAGTCGGGAGATGACCGAACAAGAAGAGAAGAGGGACGGACAGATGTGAAATGCGACAGAAGCCGAGGTGATACAAGATATGAAAGCACACAATAGTTACCTCGGATGTATGTATGCGATGATGTGCAGAGGATGCAACACAGTACAAGTCGAGGCTGAGGTAGATGCAAAGATGGCTGATGAGATGTGATGGTTCACATGAAGGTGTAAGTAAGGACTCGAAGATCGAAGGGCGGCAGGGCAGGACGTGACAGATGAGGAGGCGAGCGAGCGAGGACCGAAGGCGTCTTTGTCCGAGATGAGATGAGATGAGATGAGATATGGATGGATGGCTGAGATAATCAGGAACCACGACTGCGTAAAATGAAACGGGCCGTCCCCCGAATAATAATAGCTCAGGCACGCGCAGCAAATGCAACAACAAGAGCCGCCCAGAAACCAAAAGAAGCAACACAGACTCTCCGAGGCTTCGAAAAAAAAAAAGGTGGGATGGATCAAGAAGTTGCTCTGGGGAAGTGGCAGCAAGCGGAAACGCGTGGACGCGGGTAGGGTGGGGGGTTCAAGAGGTTCTTTATGGTAGAGACCCCTTGGACGACAGAGTCTCACCAACCGTCCAACCTTTAAACCCATCACCATCACCATCACCCCAATCCACACCCAAGGGTCCCAATGTCCAATCCGAGCCTCGACAATCGACAAGCCTGTACCCTTTTCGTACCAAGGCCTTGCCTTCCTGGTAAAGCGCCCGTCCGCCCTCCACTTTGCTACTGTGCTCCTCCACCCTCGCCTCTCCATTGCTCCACCTTCGCCTCTCCACCCTAACTCCTTTTGCTCCGACAATGTGCTTCGTCTTGCGCGCGCACCGTCGCTCACGCCTCTCGCTGGCTACCACCTCCAACCATCAACCCTCCATTGCATCTCCGCTCGCAACTAGCGTCGCCTCGTTCACGCCCTGGATGTCCGGTCTCCGATCATCGTCGCCTTGATCCTGAGGCTTTGGCCATGCTTCTGTAGCAAGCAACCCCGACATTGGCATCTGTGGACAGAGCAGCATCTCGAGTACAACAGAGCTGAACAGAAAAAGGGCCGTCCAGACTCGGTAGTCGGCCGGGGGGCTGCAGACCTATGACCGGGGAGGGGACGCCGGCAGGGGTGTAGCGCTTTGTCAAAGACTCTTTTGCTCGCCGTGGCCGGGCATCCATGATCCTTCCCTGACGATTTGGTTGTGTACTCATGGCTCGACGCCTGGACCTCCCACGGTCGACGGTTCCATGTTGCTGCATGGAGACCAGCAGGGAAACCCCGATGCCGGGTTCTTCCTCAAGGCACCACGGCTATCCGTACATGGAGCCCTGAAGCTGCGCCCAAGAGCACTTGATCCGTAATGATCATGGTCCCGTTGGTGGCTGATGGCAGTTGCTATGTTCACTCTGAGACATTCGCATGGGGGTCAGCCAACTGTTGGTTCCTCGCGATGTGGGTTGCGGTGGTGTTGACCAAGTTCTGGTCCCTGGAGTTGCCTGCCATCTTTCAGCTCGATGCGCCTTGTCCTGGATATACAACATGACAGGATGGATCGTCTGCAACCGGGCCAGTCTGTGCTTGCTCCCGCCGTCGCGGACAACCGTTGTTGATGGATGACGCCTCGAGCTTCTTCTTGACCGGCTGGTCAGGCTACGACGGGGCTAATGTTCGTTCCCTCGCTCACGGGCCACCTCAACCTGGCGCTGTCACGTCGCCGCACAGCACCGGCCCTTGCGTGATGGGCTGCTAGTCAGCGGCCCGCTCTAGGCTGGCTGCTGGCTCTTCATCAGCATCAGCAGCTCGTTGTCCGTGGCATGAGCAGTGGCGTGCCCATCTGTACCCTCCTCCCGGGTCCTCGGGGTGGAGACGCGGTATACGGACGGACCACATACGGACTCCTGGGACTGTCGATGACGCCGGCGCCTCCACGGAGACGGACGCATATAGTAATACGTTCGGGACTGAGCCAAGGCGACCATCTAACCCCTTGAAATGCCATTTGGCATGAACCGGGTTCGTCGGCAATCTGACGCTTGGTCGTGTGCCTAAGTGCCCGAAGAGAGCCAGCCCTGGACAAAGAAAGCAAACCAAACATGGATCTATCAAAGCATCTGTAAATGACCACCACCATGGGCACGCCGGTACCGGTACTGGGGAACTGAGACATCCACCACATGAGCGGCTCGCCATGCGTGATGATGCTCCATGACAGCGAGCCGCCACCGTACCTCGAGGTCTTTGCGCTCAATATAATACGGCTGGCTGCAGCCATTAGGTATCATGCAAATGCGTGATCCAGATGTCGGCACCGCAACCCCAGGTCAAGGCCCTGCATTTATTAACAAGGTGTGGCAGCATGCCATGCCTCCCAGCGTCTCCTCGGTCATCGGTGTGGGTTTGTCGATCGCTGATCTGCACCAAGATTCAGAAAGGGCATGTCTGGCCATGCTTCGTCAAGCAGGGCTGGAAACAATGCTCCATCTATGCTGAAGTGGCTTGTGGTGAACGACATCGGAACTGCCTTGTTCTTCGAGAAAAGCTTGCAATGTCACATCCTAGACCGGCTTACTTCGGGCTGTTCAAAGTTGGACGCACTTGCTAAGGACCTGTCATTGTGCTCCGAGGGATCTCGATAGACGTCAGCCAGCACACATTGGAGACTCTCAGCCGATATCGAGATCTTGCACGAACGAATCGCATCCGCGATTGACAACTGGGCAGTCGCTAATTGGACCCAGACGTGCCGTAAGCCTCTGATATGGCCCTCGAGCTTTCTGTTACGAGAGTGATTCGGGAGAATGAGGCTGTCGTCCATAAAGCTGGAACTAGAGCAACCACCACGACAGCCAAGACTCCAGGCGGCTGAGCGAGTGGGGTGCTGGTTGAAGCTTGGGCGGCCAGGGTGCGCCATTTTCTCCAACGCCCAACACTCACGCGCTTTGCCAAGGCCCAGCGGCATGGTTAACGAAGAGGAGACTGCAAGGGATTGGCACTTCTGACGAGCATGTTCCCCTGGACCCTGCAAATAGAGAGTCTCAACTGACATGGGGCACAGGACTGACCTCCACGATGATCTGATGGTCCGGCTGGCACCAGAGAGCTGGAACACCAACTTGACAACCAAGTTAGATGACAGGCTGCCGGATTCTGCCCATCGAGACCGAGATCGGTCGACCTGCTGTTCGGTAACTATTATGGCTGCACTAGCTAACATAGTCAGGCCAGCCCAATCAACCTCATTTGCTGCTAGTCTAGTTTCGAGACAGCCCATTAAACCGCTGACCTAGCGGTTCCATCGAAGGCCCAGAGAAACCAGGCATGAGTGGATGCAGAGATGGTGGGATTTCAGAGCTCGCTACCCTTTCATCGCCTTAGCGCTAGCAGGTTGCCTGCTGGAGTGGCACCCCCCAGATTCTCGCTTCTCCACAGCGGCCGGTACGTTTGGCTGGGAATGTTGAATTGCGATGTGCCCAGACAGCCTTGCTGGACGCTGCGTCTCTCGCGTCTGCAGCTATTTCTTAGGCACGCAGGACCATTATAATCCGAAGAACCCTGATTTGTTGCCTCCTGGGTCCAGCAGTTGGGTCGTAGCACCCCTTTCGAGTGGTCCTTATCTGCTGGAGACTGATTGGGCCCCTGATATCATATACACACAGACTGAGATTTTGTCGGCTCATCGAAACTGTTATACCGACGTAATGAACCCAAGGCTTGGACTCTGGGGTCTGGGGTCTGGGGAAGATGGTAATCAGTCCCTTGCTGCCGCCTCCTTCGCATACAGGCAACGTGCATGCCCGCGGCAAAGCACATGGTGCCACGACCCCCGTGACGAATTTCCCACTCGGACGTCAGACATGTTTCGAGTGGAGGGATCGCCATGTTGTTCGTTGACGAGGGACGATGTTATCCCTGCATGAACCGGTGGCATGCTAAAATCTCCGTCAGCAGTGGTCCACCGGTCGACTTGTACCTACATCGAGATGAGGTTGGAGAAAGCCTCATCGCCGAGTTGAGATTACGAGGACACTTGTGAGCCGTTGCCCAATGGGCGTGAGAGATGGCCTCGCAATGTGCCGAATGTCGACTGATGCGCCGGCGGCCATCTATGCATCGAGCGAGTTGCAGTAGCGTGCCTGTATCCCAGCATGCAGAGGCTTGACCTGACTCTTCGGTGGCCCGGATAGTAAGGTGTTTTAGGCAAGGTTGGCGACCCAACCATCAGGTGGAAATGCGGCACTGGAGGATTAGGGTGTTACCGGAGAGAGGCCAGTGAAGGCAAAATTTGACTCTCAAACGCCGGAAAGTAATCAACGGCGTGCTGCGGTTCATGATTTGCCGAAGCATGGACTTGAAGAAGCAATTCTCCAAAGCCACATGGTTTGGACAAGATGCAGGTCGACGAAAAGGAAATGTGTTTTGGGGCGCCCCGTCCCGTCGGATCAGTAGTGGAGAATCGGGCCCTGGATCTTCATACAAGTGCTGGGCGCAGCTGAGATTGGCGGCGATCGAGGAGGCTAAGATGACGAAGCGTGGGAATAGCTCGTGGCCGCGCTTTGCGAATGAGTTAACAAAAGATGGATCGGAGATATCACACAGCGTTTCCTTGGCCTCGACCTTGCGACCCACACGGCAATGAAGCTTTGCAGCGTGGGGATCGTGGGGGTTATTGTTGGAGGAGATCCACCAGAGCGTGGGAGGCCATGATGGGATGAAACTTGGAGCATGTCGATAGTCACATGGAGGTCTCGTGATGGGAGTTGGAGACATCCATATCCATGCGACGTCGCCGATGGGTGAAAGCGTGCTTATTCATCCGCGCCCTCTTTTTTAATGATTCCATGTCGGAATTTCGAGTCATTACGCTCCCTTGTTCTCCCGCTCCGAAAGCTCCGAGCTTTGCTGCCTCTGTTACCTGCATCATCTCGGACGCAAAGTCCCTGGACCCTGGAAAAAAAAGTGACCACGGTAGCTTGCCTTGGAGAGCATGAACAGACAGCGTCCCTATGAACCAACATCTTTGCACCTTACGAGTCTCTGCAGATTCAGTGAGCATAGCAAATACGAGATGGAATTCTTGGTTCACTATTTCATGCCCCATCTCATGGAGTAGTACTCTATATGCACCGAATTCTTGAACAAAGGATGCCTTGCTCCAACATTATTCAAGAGGGGCAGAAAGAGACGCCGTTCAGGTGATGGAAGTGGCTGGGAACTGATGGTTCAGTCAGTCCCTGGCAGCGGCAGTACAGACGCCGTCGCTCCGTATTCCCGCCCGGGCAACCACATGACGAGGACAATTTCTCCATCTACTTATTTTTCGACATCGCCCGTTCGGTTCTTGACGCCTCCTAATAAGAACGAGAAAAAGGAACCGTCCCCCTTTCGACGCCTCCCCAAGGCCAGATGGATGCAAGATTCTTTCATCTAGCCCTGCAGAATGGCTTTCACTGTCGACAAAGGCCGGAATAGGGGCGATCTACACCAGAAAGCAAAGAGAAGCGCCCTTTTGGCAGCTTCCACGGGCTTGTCCGACGGTTGAACCACCGGGCCGGACCCTTCTTTTTTTTTTTTTTTTTCTGGTGCCGCTTCTGGACCCCAAATTCCTTCTGTCCCTTTAAACCGTTTCTGGTCTCCTGGACAATGGACGAAGGGGAAGATGGCACGAGGGAGCGTGGGAGCGAAGTGGCCCCACTCATGCTCTTAACTCTGGCCTCTGGCTGGTGAGATTTTCTCTTCCAGATGCTGTGACGTCGGAGCTTGGTGCGGGCGGTGGGCGGTAGGCGATCAATCCAGCACGCGCCCCAGATCCCCGAAAATTGCCCATCCCATCCCATACCCACGCCCTCGCTCACGGTCACGCCCCCCCGACGCCGGCCACTTCTGCTCCTCCTCCTTCTCCTCCCACAAACCGCCGATCGAAGCTGTACTGCTATGTGACCGTCTGCTCTCTGCGATCTATTTGTTTGCTGTCTAGCACGAGTTCTACACTTTCACGCATACATCAGCGCAGTCATTCTTCATCATGCCGCCAGCAAAATCCTCGCGAAATCACGACGACTCCAAGGCCGACGGCCCCAATTCCAAGGAAAAGGGCGGCAACGGTCACTCTTCGACCAAGATGCGTCGGGGCGCCAGCCAGCAGAATCACTCTCATCTGCGCGAAGTTACAAACGCTGCTGCCATTCCTCCTCCCCAGCCTGCTGCCGAGGCCTCTCCTCCTAGTGTTGGTCGCCCCTCTCCGTCCTCGCACCATGATCATCTTCCGCCGTGTCATG
The DNA here is from genome assembly GCA_013186415.1 of Fusarium sp. NRRL 66088. Taxonomy (NCBI): domain Eukaryota; kingdom Fungi; phylum Ascomycota; class Sordariomycetes; order Hypocreales; family Nectriaceae; genus Fusarium; species Fusarium sp. NRRL 66088. Next base: position 101,908 of record JABCKD010000245.1, read on the forward strand.
GAGCCCCTCCCTAAGCCCTCACAGCCGACTGCCCTCGTGTCTATTGATTATCATGGAGCTGACTCGTTTTCTTTTCTTACAGTTACAATGGACTACCTTTGAGCGAGACATCCTCCATGCTTACCGTCGCGAGCATCGCCTCAACACCCCGAGCTCCTTCTCCAACCCCTACCGTCAATGGATCCTCTCGCAACCGAACGGAATTGGCCTTCATTCTCCAACCATGGTTCGACGTCAACAAGCTCGTCGCCAGAGCAAGGACAAGCTTGCTCTGGCTGTGCGCAAGCATTTTAACGGAATGGGTGTGCAAGAGAACGACGTGATCGTCGACTTTATTTACAAGATTCGTCACGACACCACCCGCATCTCGAAGCCGTGTTCGGCCCCGACGGCCACGACGAAATAAGAATTTTTTTTATTGGAAGTAGAGCTTTTGACAAGCAAGGGACGGACACATTGGAACGGAGTTTTTAGGCGTTCGGCCATGGCATCACCAAGCGCAGTCGCTTCGGGACGACTTTTGATTTTTTTACGCAAAGCTGCATAGGCAGACAGGCACGTTTGCATTGGTCGCATGCTCAGGTTATAGATGGGTCTTGCGCGGTTTCGAATTACATCAGATACCATGACGAGCTGGAACAGAGTTTCTTTTTTTTCTTATGCCTACATGCTACATTCCTTTCCCCTTGAGAATTTCTCCATGGGTATTCGCTCGCAGAGAGAGTGCACACCGTGATTGTGTTTTTGGGGGCAAATGGTGGTAAAAGTATTGTGGGCGCTTAGTTCGCGATGTGCCCAGATCCCTGAGCTGACCGGTTGTTGCGCCTGACGACCGCACACACCAACAAACACCGGGTTTAGTGCGCACCATCTTGCCTTGGAAGTAGGTAAATAGATATTGACCGAGGACCTTGGTCAACTTGTAGAAATCATTCTGTAAGTCACTTCTTGAATTCGACCTGAAAGTAGGAGGCTTGATGGCTGGCTACAGCTGGTCTCAGCACTGGTTGGTGACCCCTAGCATCAGGGCTGGCGCCTTGTGCTTGAATCATGTTTCAAAAACCTGTTCTTGCGTGGTAGAATAGAAACCATGAGCCAAGGAAAATTACCGACTCGCAAAGAGTAGATCTATTTACTCAGATGTGAATCAATTCCTCTAAATATTGAGACACCTCTGACACCGAGAACCGCTCGGCTTGTGACGGTGCGAATACCTCGGGGTAGTTTCGGCATAAGTTTTCTTGATTGTTCAGCATGGCCGATATCGTCAACCCACTGGAAGATCGTCAGTTATAGAATAGCTGCACCTGGAGAAAGATGAAGCAACGCAAATAGTGTTTTTGTTTGCAATATTTCAACCTCGCCTCCTCTGGTATTTATTGATGCGAAAGTTGAACATCCCCATCCGGCTTTGCATCGGCATTTTCAGCTGTTCCTGAAATTCAATCGCCTCTCAGCCAATAACTATCCGATCTTACAAAGCAGGTGATCCGGCGTCGGCCCTATGACGAAGTTTGGTGGATGTCTGAGGCACCAAAAGCTCGGCTCAAGCCCGGTTGGGAGAAGCCTCGAACTTCAGAGATTTTTGAGGAAGCACGGCGAAGCTATTCCTAGGTACTATAGTTTGCCTTTCTAACGTTCCCCCCTTTTCTTATTTCTGCTCCTCGATATTTTCTTCGCTTTTAGGGCAGATGAATCATTGTGGTACAAGATGAATCCCTGCCTTCTGTCAAAGGCCGCCGCCCCCGCGCGCGCTGCCCTGGCGCAAAGCCATCTCTGCACCTCCAAGATCCAGTGCTTAAGCAAAGGCGCACAGCTACATACCGCGGCATTGCGCATCGGTTCCCGGGATCGGTCATCCTTCAAGAGAGATGCCCGAGTCCCCTCGACCAAGCGGGTGAGTAATTCTTGTCAATGGATCAGCCCGGCATCTCTGATCTTGTGTAAATAGTTGTTCCACGCCACAAACTCGGTCCAGCAAAAGGATCCCTACCAGGCCCTCGGAGTCAGCAAAAGCGCATCCGCCGCCGAGATTAAGAAGGCATACTATGGCCTAGCAAAGAAATATCACCCTGATACGAATAAGGACCCCACCGCGAAGGACAAGTTCGCCGAGATTCAGTCCTCATACGAAATCCTCTCCGATCCTAAGAAGCGTGAGCAATATGACCAATTTGGTGCCGCTGGTTTCGACCCCAACGCAGGAGGAGCTCCCGGAGGTGATCCCTTCGGTGGTGCTGGAGGCTTCGGCGGTTTCGGCGGCTTCGGTGGACAAGGAGGTTTTGGTGGTTTTGGAGCACAGGGAGGGTTCGGTGGTGGGGTCAACTTTGAGGATATCTTTTCGGCATTTACTGGGCAGCAAGGATTCGGCCGCCGTGGACGACAGCAAGCTTACCAACAAGAGATCCTGGTCGGCGAAAACATCGAGGTCCAAGCCAGCATCACCTTTATGGAGGCCGCCAAGGGCACGAGCAAGACCATATCCCTCACACCGCTCAGCACATGCGGAACATGTACAGGCAGCGGCATGAAGCCCGGCGCCTCGCGAGGCGCTTGCAAGGCTTGCAATGGAACAGGAACCCGTGTTCACTTGATGCAGGGAGGTTTCCAGATGGCGTCTACCTGCGGAACCTGCGAAGGCACCGGCTCGACCATCCCCAGAGGCTCCGAATGTCGAACATGTTCAGGAAATGGTGTGGTGAGGGAGAAGAAGACGATTACCGTGGATATCCCTGCTGGAATTGAGGACGGTATGCGACTCCGAGTCGACGGAGCCGGCGACGCTCCCGTTACCGGCCGGTCCTCGGACCCCAACGCCCGTGCCCAGAAGGGAGACCTATATGTCTTTGTGCGCGTCGCCAAGGACCCCAAGTTCCGCCGAGAAGGATCGAATATTCTTTATACCGCCAATATCCCTCTCACAACTGCTCTGCTAGGTGGCCAAGTGGAGATTCCGACGCTTGATGGCTCAGTCAATGTTAAGGTCTCTACCGGTACCAACACCGGTGATAAGATAACCCTGACCGGCATGGGCATGAAGCGTCTTGGTTCTCGACGTGGTGGCAGTGGCGACCTCAAGGTCGAATACCGAGTCACCATGCCCAAGTACTTGAGCGCCAACCAGCGAACGATTGTGGAAATGCTCGCCGACGAGATGGGGGATAAGACGGCCAAGCGTGTGATGAACGTCGGCTCTTCTGCAAGGTGAGTGTCCCCGCTGCAAGGAAGCCGTCGTCGACCTACTAACCCTGCCCAAGTGTTGATCCCAACAACCCTGACTCGCACAAGAATGAGGGCTTCCTCAAGTCGATGTGGCACACGCTGACCAACAACCCGGCGCACCAAGAGGAACTTGGCAAGGACACCGAGGCTGAGAAAAAGGAGGACCCGAACAAGAAGTCGGACGGCAGCAGCTCGAGGTAATGAATGGCCTGTATCATATGAATTGGAAGACCACGACATACTAGATGGGGAGCGCATTTGCTGGTGTTAAAAAGGTTGATATTATTTGTGTATGGCGTCGGCGGAGGTCACGACAAAAGCCCGACGACTCGTCTATGTAGATCTGCCAGATCTGTTGTATACCAATCCTGTAGTATAGAAAGAGGGGGCTCAAAGCTCCATCGGAGGCCACTCCCCTCATGAAATTGTAGTCGCATGACTGAAGGACAAGACTGCGGTCCTCTGGTTGCTTTGAGCGAATGCTACGCGAACATGGACATGGCATTCTACGGCATGTAGAGCCTGAGACATCACGTTTGACAACTTCATACTCACCTTGGAGGCCGTAACAAACCTCTTTGAGTTGGACGAGGAGCATGGCCTGATGGCGGATCTTGTCTGACTTGATTAGAGTCCAAACCGTTGTATATCATCATTTAACTCACATACCAGGCATCCATCGCATAGTTGTCCGTGTAAAACTCCATCGTAAAACCCCTGTTACCATGTTCAGCCGATGGGCTTGAGCTTCTTCTTCTTCTTCTTTTCGCCCCCAGATTGCCCCTTCTGAAATTGTCGCCAGCTGCTGATCCGCTCATCCCGAGTGGCCTCCCAGTCCTGCTCGTGCTGGCGCTTCCGCTTGCGGTCCTCTATCTCGGCGTCGGCGCGGCGCTGTTCGCGGCCCTCCTCTTGCAACTGGGCCTTCATCTGGCGGCGGCGACGGTGCTCATTATCGATGAGCACCTCGCGCGTCTTGTCGCGCCACATGCGACGGAACTCGTCCGTCTTGATCTCTTCGCTGTCGACCGTCCACTTGTTCTCGCGAAGGAGGAGCATGCGCGCGTCCGCGATGGCCTCGTCTAGCCGTTCGCGATGCTTCTCATCCATAAGTTCTGTCTGTGCCTTCTTGAGTCGATCGAAAGCGTCGGGCGCTAATGGGTTCTTTGTCTTGTCGGGATGGATAAGTAGCGACTTCTTGCGGTAACAGATTTTGATGTCTGAATCGGGAACACCGGGCTGGAGATCTAATACAGCGTAGCTATGATATGTTTAGCTTGGCTCATGTATCAATACTCGTGCGTCAGGCCAGCACTTACGCGTCGAGTCGAAACGCCTTCAAAATTCGGTCTATCTCTGCATCCTGGAGCTGGATTAGCGGTGGTCATGATGTCGATGCGCCTTTCGTAACGAACCTTGTCAAACTCCTTGGCCTCAGCCTCGAGGGCATCGAGAGCATCCTTGTCTTCTTTTGAGTCTTTGCCGGCCATTCTGATACTGAGATGTATAATGCGATGGTGTATTTGTGGTTGAAAGAGTGAAAGGAAAGAACAATGGGAATGGGAATGTAGGTCAGCTTGGGTGTTGGTTGCGGCAGGCGAAGCCGGAGGGAAGGGGACCCACTTACCCCACGAGATAAGATAAGACACCCAGAAAAAAAATATTGGCTGGTCGACATTGAAGCTCTCGTCAACCGCTAGCACTTGAACAACCTCTACAACATTGCTTCTTAAGGCGCGCCAACATGCCACGCCGCGGAGCCTCACCAACCCCTTCTGAGGGCGAGGTTGATATCCTAGGATCTCTCTACCCCGGCGACGGAGACGGCGACAATGGCGCTAACGGCAACGACGCTGGTCTTGACCTCGATTTTGACGGTCTCTTGAACGGCCCCGAACCTGGCAACGATGACGGCGACGAGGCCTTTATCGCCCTGCAGCAGGCGGCTTCTTTTCGAAAAGCTTCAAATCTCAAGGGCAGGACGGTTAAGAAGGGTGGAGGCTTTCAAGCGATGGGTAGGAGTTTTGCGCGTCAACTACAAGCTATGTACTAACCTTCCTAGGCCTCAACAGCAATCTCCTAAAGGCCATTACACGAAAAGGATTCTCAGTCCCAACCCCGATTCAGCGAAAATCAATCCCCTTAATTCTCGACAGGAAAGACCTGGTGGGCATGGCAAGGACAGGTTCCGGAAAGACTGCTGCCTTTGTGATACCCATGATCGAGCGATTGCGCGCCCACAGCGCCAGATTTGGAACACGAGCTCTTATTCTCTCCCCATCCCGAGAACTTGCGATCCAGACCTTGAAGGTTGTCAAGGAGTTTGGTCGCGGAACCGACTTGAAAAGTGTTTTGCTGGTCGGTGGTGACAGTCTGGAGGAGCAGTTTGGGTACATGGCCGCCAATCCTGACATTGTGATCGCTACACCTGGTCGATTCCTTCACCTGAAGGTCGAGATGTCACTGGATCTCTCTTCGATTCAATACGTCGTGTTTGATGAAGCCGATCGCCTGTTCGAGATGGGTTTCGCTGCGCAGCTTACCGAAATTCTCCACGCCCTACCGCCTTCGAGACAAAGTCTGCTGTTCTCGGCGACACTGCCTGCATCTTTGGTTGAGTTTGCGCGCGCCGGTTTGCAGGACCCCAGCCTCGTGCGACTAGATGCTGAGACCAAGGTTTCCCCTGATCTCGAAAGCGCCTTCTTCTCTGTCAAGGGTGCTGAAAAGGAGGGCTCTCTATTGCACATTCTTCACGATGTGATCAAGATGCCGGTTGGACTTCCAGCGGGCGCAAAGGAACAGGAATCTGAAAAGGGGTCCAAGAAGAGGAAACGGGGACCTGAGAGTGGCAGCGGCAAGCCAACAGAGCACTCCACAATCATTTTCACAGCGACCAAGCATCACGTCGAGTATCTTGCAAATCTTCTCATTGAGGCAGGATTTGCGGTTTCCTACGTCTACGGATCCCTCGACCAGGTTGCGAGACGTATGCAGGTTGAGGACTTCCGGCGAGGAAAGACGAACATCTTGGTTGTCACTGATGTTGCAGCGCGTGGTATCGATATCCCTGTGCTTGCCAACGTCATCAACTTTGATTTCCCTCCTCAGCCCAAGGTCTTTGTTCATCGAGTTGGTCGAACTGCCCGAGCAGGTCAGCGTGGTTGGAGTTATAGTCTCGTGAGAGATACCGATGCTCCCTACCTGTTGGATCTGCAACTGTTTTTGGGTAAGAAGCTGGTCGTCGGTCAAGAGAATACGAGCCCGTCGTTCGCCGATGACGTGGTCGTAGGATCATTGAAGCGAGACTCGGTAGAGACTCACGTGGAATGGTTCAACAAAGTCCTTCATGAGAACGATGATGTTTCTGCACTACGAGGTATTGCTGGAAAGGCAGAGAAGTTGTATCTCAAGACAAGGAACTCGGCTGCGAGCCAAAGTGCGAAACGAGCAAGGGAGCTGGTTGGACCTCAGGGATGGACGCAGCTTCACCCTCTCTTTGGGGAGGATGTGGACGGAGCAGAACAAGCGCGAGCCGATATGCTGGCAAGGATCAGTGGTTTCAGACCCCAGGAGACAATCTTCGAGGTTGGTCACCGTGACAAGTCAACAACGGAAGCTGCCGAGGTTATGAAGCAGCTGCGCAAGAGGATTACACCTAGGAGGCGAGAGGAGAAGAAGGACGAAGAGGAGGACTTTGAGGGTCTGGACGATGTACCGTCTGGCGCACAGATGGACGTCGACTCTGACGAGGAGGAAGAGGAAGAGGTTGATATGGAGGAAGATGACGAGGATTCGGATGACGATTTGGAGGTGACCGTCTCCAACAATAATTCCAAGAAGGGACAGACGGATTGGCGAGACTCGGAGGTCTTCATGTCATACACGCCACGGACTTTCAACGCCGCTGAGGAGCGCGGATACGGTGTTCAGTCAGGCGGCCAGGGCTCAAGCTTCGTTGAAGCAGCTCGTGATGTTACCATGGACCTCACCAACGACGAGAACGCCAAGGCGTTTGGAGCACCAACCCGGGCCAAGATGAGATGGGACAAGAAGTCCAAGAAGTACGTGTCACGCGAGAACGACGACGACGGCTCCAAGGGCGCCAAGATGATCCGCGGCGAGAGTGGTGTCAAGATCGCGGCCAGCTTCCAAAGCGGCCGCTTCGACAAGTGGAAGCGCGCCAACCGCATGGGCAAGCTCCCTCACGTCGGCGAGGTCGAACGCACCGGCGGCAACACGGTGGCCCAGCTCCCCTCGGGACCCCGGTACAAGCACAAGCAGGAGAAGGCGCCCAAGGAGGCCGACAAGCACCGCGACGACTACCGCGTGCGCAAGAAGCGGGTCGACGAGGCGAGGGAGAAGCGTATTGGAAGGTTCCGCGACGGTATGGGCAGCAAGAAGGAGCTCAAGGGTCGCGACGACATTCGCAAGGCGAGACAGGAGAAGGAGAGGAAGAGGGCCAAGAATGCTCGGCCGACAAGGAGAAAGTAGTAGCTGCGAGGTTGGTGCTCCAGCGGCGAGGCTACATGGCGTTTATTGGTTTACGTATAGAGAAAATCATGACATTCTATTCCGAGTCGAGACACGTTGAATGGCACTCCTGTTTCTGTATATTTTTCGTCTTAATAATTTGGGACAGGTGACGTTATTAAACCCAGAAGAGCCGCCTCATATCGACCTCGACGACTGTCAAGCCAAGCACGGAAAATTATCCTCATGTGCGAGAGATGACGAGGGGGGCTGCGAGAAGGGCGATGGGGAAGAACGGAAAGCCATCGCGTTCAAGGCTGCCTACGGCATTCGAGAGTTCGACTGAGGAGTGAAAGCTGTCGATGGAGGAGAGTGGTATAAGCGCGCTTCTTAGAAGGCATGAAGCTGGTGAAGAGTTCCTTTCTAAAGCCTGCCTCCGGGGGTCTTTACCGTGGGCGAGGAAAGATGTTGCCCTTGTAGCCAGGATATTAAGAGCCGTTTACTTACAGAGCATCCAGATATCAACACTAGTCACCAGGATTCTTCTCTTCGTCTGATCTTGCAACTACCGCAACTCGCCGGAACAAAGTACACTCTCCATCTAACCTCAAGATTATTTGATCATGTTTGCTCTCATCCGTTGAAAGCCAATGACGACAACACTTGGCAGTAGTCATTGCCAACCAGTTCCGCCAAGGGAACCTTGTGTAAGAAGCCGTGTGCAACCTACTTGGCCAGCACGCTCACTTTCTCACGTCACTCCTGAACGACACAACATGACTGTTCCGCATTGTCGTATGGGGTGGTGATGACCATCATATGGCAAAACGTAGGGCGCAAGTATGGGGATAGGGATGTAGATGTGGAGATTTCATGGTATGTGGCAATAAAACTAAAGATCGATCGAAATATAACAGCTCGCAAAATATTCCAGTTTCTGCAAGTTTCGTAGATTATCTACAAAAGTTGGTCATCGTAATAAAGAGTGGAGGTGAATAGAGTGGATCTGTGGCACACCAGCTTGGAGACCTGTTCTTTGATCTTGTATCTCGATGTACCAAAGTAAGGGTTAGGTTTTTATATAACAATGTGTTTATAATTCTACCTGCTTGAGACTGTGTTATGTTGCTTAAGGGATACTACAGTCTGAGAAGCCAGAGAGATATCAATGAGGGTTTTACTAAGGATAGCCTCCGAACAAGGTATCTCGAGAGATTCGTGGATTCGGTGGAACAGATGCTCAAACCTAGGTACCTCCCTGCACAACACATGCCGTGCTCCATCAACAAAGATCTTCATTAGGGCTAGCTCCACCGCTAGTTTGTTTCGGAGAAAAATGATAGGGACCAGAGAGACGCTCGAGCGTGGTCGATTTAAACGCCTGCTTCTTCGGCTGGCTACCGTCCTAAATGCGGAACATACATGATCAGTACTTGCTTGGGCCTCGACCTTTAAAGAAACTCGTGTGTTCTTAGTAGTGTGATTCATCTATAGGTAGAAAACGGTAGATGATAAAGCTTTGACTAGCTCAGCTGGACGTCAACTTGAAACATCCCAAGATCCTCTCAGTGACAGCTGGCACCCGCTCACTGCCTCTTTGCAAGCGAAGCTGCACTACCTTGACCATCAACCAAGAATCCAACTGCCTCCCGCCTCAAAATCCTTGTACCTCCGGAAAGATGGTCCCGCTGGGTGATCGACACGGGGACCTCCGTGGCATGGACTGCTTGCGACTGTGTAATTACACAAGACTATGCAGAAAAGTTCCATTGTTCGACCATGCCACAGGGCGCTTGTTCGGAGATATTGTCTGGTCCCAGGGTCAAGGCAGGCATTCTAGCGCCCCCGTCAGGTTTGGCGCCCAAGATAGCAAGCAGCAGCACTTTAGGTCTGAGCGGGAAATATGCTCGGGGCGCTTGGATGACCCTCCCAAGGTCAAGGCTTCTTGACGATTTGAACCCCAAAGACCGTGCTTCTTGCTGTACTATTCGTAGGTACAAAGTCGATGTTGGAGTCTCAGGTTTATGAGTAACGGCCATGGCCGTCTTGCAACTTTAAGCCAACATGCCAAGACTTGGAAAGAGGTTACAATGGAGGGGCGGTCAAATCGTGTTTTCGTACTAGCAAAGTAGCTAGACTGAAAACTTTGGTTTCTATATCTTGATGGCCAACTCAGGTAGATCAGCAAGCTCCTTCACTCACTGGAGACTCTTGAGTTTATTTCAGGATTGATCACACCGTCTTTTCTAAATCCTTCATTTTCCTGGGCTGTACTCTTCTAAAGTCAAGGTATGGACATTAAAAGCGAGACTATTGCAGACTTGACAACAAAGTCTGCCTATCCAGCTCACTAATGAAGAAGGATCTGTCTGACGTGATGCGATCACCAACACCGCCCATGCTGACCAGCAAGGCTTTTCACATTTCTGAGTTGGCAGTTGAAAAAACGCAGGATGGGATGATTCCGAAGCATGTCAAAGGGTATAGCACAGTCGCGATAAGAGATCCCCCGTCAGAGGTTTTGAGCGAATAGCGCATAAGGATGGTCAAGCTTGAAACACCAGACCCCGGCTCCATCCCATTGACAGCGCAACAGCAGGAAGAGGCCATGACAATGCGACATGGTTCAACACAACTCGCCTGCGCATGACGTCTGAAAATTCGGTCTGCATGGGTTTGCTCCCGGGCGTGATACCCGAGATCCTTTCTCCCCCCCCCCAAGAGACAACGCATCGCCTGGAGGTTTCAATGTATGCACAAGAGGAGAGAGATCTTGGACCTTGCTTCCCAGAGTCTCGGCCCAAAAGGATCTACTATGGAGAATGTCCCCGTGTTCTTGAAGAAACAGAACAAGTAACCATCGAGTTGTAAAGCACCTCGACCTTGATCATGTACCTGCGTATCAGGTTCAGAAGCTGAAAGCACGTGGCGACGAGTGGCACAGCGCGCGGCAAGGTAACGCCGACGAGATGGATGGAGGAGCATCAAACCTGTGCCCTGAGGCTCTACCTTACCTACATGGGAGGACAGGGGGACCAGATGGAGAAGGATGGGCATCACAGGGGTTGTAAGAGGGTCCACATGGCAAAAAATAGCTGCAGCTCACTCACTGTAGCGCCAGGGGCATCCATTCTTCCTTCACTAACACCGGGCCTCGCCAAGCACGGCCAACTACCCAGGTTCTCGGCACCTCTTGAGTGTTAGCATGACAACTCAATCTCTCTCTGAAACACCACAGCCGCCCCATCACAAGTCAACGACCAGCTTCTCGGCGTCACATCTTCACCATCAGCGGCGGCCTCTTCCAATCACCGTTCCGCGACCGGCTCCGAGAGAGTCCACTTTCCTACTCCACCCCGGCATCATGGTACATCCGCTCACACCCCTTGTTGGGGGATGGATGCTTAGGTTGTGCTCCCTCTTTTTGCTCCTATCTCCATGGTTCTGTGTTGGCGGCCGGACAGCTCAATAATGCAAGCCATGGGGAACCTGGCGTGGGTCTCAACATGGCGACATCCACTTCTTTGGGAGGGCAAAAGTTGGGCTTGTATATAGTCTCCTTGGTTGTCCTGTCATTTCAACAATCACCATCGTGATTAACCCATCGAGCCCTGGGCCAAGTATATCAAGGTCATTTCCCCCCTATTCTTTCTCCCCCAAAAACACTGCTTTATAGCAGCTTCCTTCACTCGTGTCTATCTACAAGATGCTTCACGGCTTTTCCTGGGGAGGGCTCGTCGCCCGAGCAAGTCTCCTTGCCTCATCCACAACCAATCTCGGAGCTCGCGAGGTTGATACATACACCGAAAAGGCCTCCATCGCTATCCAAAGACTAAACGAAGACTGGTACAACGCTGGCACCGGTATCTGGGACGGCGCTTGGTGGAATAGCGGGAGTGCCATGGCAACACTCGCCGATTTCACGACACTGAGGCTGGATGTGGCCAACAAGCTCAATCTTGGAGGAATTATGAGGACGACCTTTAATAATGCCCAGAAAACCCAGGTGAAAACGTTCAAAACAATGACCAACGGGTTGGTTTTCTCCACATACTGCATCGATTCGAGCTCGGGATGCATGGCCAAGCGGGACTTTCTAGGCAAGCGAGGCTTTGATGATTTCATTAATGAATTTTATGATGATGAAGGTAAGAAAAGAGTTTATCCTCAAAATCCATCAGAATCATGCTAACGAAGCAAAACAAGGCTGGTGGGCATTGGCTTGGATTCGGTGTCACGACGCCGCGGGCGATGCCGACTTCCTAGAAGCGGCAATTGACCTTTTTAACGACATGGGAACGGGCGCTGGTACACCCTGCGGCGGTGGCATTTACTGGAACAAAGATCGGAAATATGTCAACGCCATAGCCAACGAGCTGTACCTTAGTGTTGCCGCCTCCTTGGCGAGGCGTGTCCCTGGCAACACGACTTATCTGGAGATTGCCAAGAAGCAGTGGAAATGGTTCGAGGCCAGCGGCATGATCAACAAGGACGGTCTTATTAACGATGGCCTGAACGGTTGCAAGAACAACGGCCTTCAGACATGGAGTTACAACCAGGGCGTCATCCTCGGTGGACTCGTCGAGCTTGCACTAGCGACTGGTGACGAGGCTCTGATCGAGAAGGCGCACCGAATCGCATACGCAGCCATCAAGGAACTGACCAACGATGACGGTATCCTCATCGAGACGGACGACTGTGAGCTCAAAGACGGCCACTGCGGCCGAGATGGACAACAGTTCAAGGGCATCTTCATTCGAAACATTCACCATCTTCACAAGGCCTCGCCAAAGGATCTATATCGCAGACTGATCATTAAGAATGCGGACTCGATATGGAAGAACAACCGGAACAAGCGAAATCAGCTGGGTGTCGCCTGGACAGGTCCATACATTGATGCTACGGGCCCTTCTCATAGCAGCGCTCTGGATGTTCTCGTGGCGGCCATTGGAGTGGCTTAGTGAGAGATTCATGATTGGTAATATGACGGTTGGGATATGGATATGGATATGGGAGTTTCTTGATACCCTTGATAATGATGAATTTAATGTTTTTGCCTACCTATCTTTGGTACTTTTCCTTCAATGTGTAGGCCTTGGTGTCCCGGGTAGCTACAGTGTTGTTTTCTTCATGCACTGTATGATCAACCATAACCTTTATGACGAGCGGCTCATTGTATTCTTAATATCATTAATATTCCACACGGAGAAAAGCTTCCCAAAACTTGTATTATACTCTTCGGATATGCTGAAATAATACGCTGATTTTAGGTTGTTTGCTGAACGGTTGTCGATTATCACGCTTTGGACCCGCTTCTCTAGCATCACATTTACTTACCCTGGTGCCTGGAAGCAGATCCAACTCAGTCAGGAACACATACTGAGCTACACGCTCTCACAACCTCAGAGGATACGCAAACTAGCCCTTTTGTGGCCTGGAGACAACAATGGACGCACCAGAAGCCGACATTGATATCAAGCTACAGAAGATCTCGGCTGATCTTCTCAGCGACTTTGACCGCTCCCTACCCCATTTTCTCTGGAAACCGGATGGCCACGGTGGTACTCGAGTCCGCTCGCGGGTGCGCGCAAAGGAGACATTCCGCCTGACTTCAGCTGTAAGACCCTTTGACCACTGATTGAAACCTGTCTGACACTTCTTCTATCTAGCTTCTAGACCCCTTCCAGGAACTCCCCCAGCTGCTGGATCCGTATCTGCCCAAGTGGATTCCCCTCCTCGCCGAGGCGTTCCTCAAGCATCTACAGACACGCCACCGTGGAAAGACGCTCTCGTCTCGCTCCAAGTTGCTCGTCTCTGTAGAGTTTGCGATTTGCAAGATCTTGTACACTTTCTGCAAGATCCGCGGTGAAAAGGTCATTGTCCGCTTCCTCAACGTCGAGGCCAAGTACCTTGAACTGCTGCTCCTCGCCATCGAGGAGTCGGAGCAGGCATCGACAGATGAGGATTCTCTTGGGAAGTGGTCGTGGGAGGAGCGCTATGTTGTTCTCTTGTGGCTTTCTCACCTTCTTCTGGCACCTTTTGACCTTTCGACCATCTCATCGGTTGACTTGCAAGATATCACGGCACCGGAAATCCCGGGCATGGTTTGGCCGGACAACCTTCCCGCCATCACTGTTCGAATGATCCCTCTGGCCATCAAGTATATCGGTACACCGGGAAAGGAGAGAGATGCTGCAAAGGCTCTCCTGGTTAGGATGGCCACACGGCGTGACATGCAGCAACTCGGAGTCCTGGAGAGCCTCGTCAACTGGTCTCTGGCATCTCTACGTCTGCAGAAGGATCGGTCTCCGCAGACAACTTACTTTTACCTCGGAATCCTGTCTTTTCTTGCCGGGGTGCTGCGCTCATCGTCAGACACTTCCGACATGAACCCTTACTTGTCGTCCATCTTTTATGCTATTCATGCCATAGCTACCGGCGAGAACGACCTCTCGAAAACTATAGTTTCCTTTGCCCTGGCAAGGAAGATGATCCTCAAGGTCATCCGCTCTGTTGTCGTGCTTCTACTCCGCCAGACACCGCAGGATATGGCGAGCACTGAAATCACAGAGACGGCGATTGGGTATTTTCTCGACTGTGTAGCCGACAATGACACACCCGTGAGATTCGCAGCAAGCAAGTCTCTGAGTATCATTACCCTGAAGCTGGACCCCGAAATGGCCTCTCAAGTCGTTGAAGCCGTTCTTGAATCACTTAACCGGAACGTTCTCTGGACCAGACCTGCAGGAGGCAAGCCAGTCAGAGACCTTTCTGCTGTCAACAACCTTGAATGGCATGGCCTCATGCTTACACTTTCTCACCTACTGTATCGACGGTCCCCGCCAGCTGAACAGCTCTCAGACATTGTCCATGCTCTCCTCCTGGGCTTATCCTTTGAGCAAAGGAGCATGTCTGGCGGTAGTATCGGCGCCAACGTACGAGACGCAGCATGTTTCGGCATCTGGGCACTCGCCCGTCGATACGCAAGTGATGAGCTCCTCGCAATCCCGACTCAGTCCGTCTTTGCCGCCAAGGCGCATCCGGCCACAAGCTCAATCCTTCAGGTCCTCGGAACCGAGCTTGTGGTGACTGCGTCTCTGGATCCTGCTGGGAATATCAGACGTGGTGCATCAGCAGCTTTGCAAGAGCTGATCGGAAGACATCCGGATACAGTGGATCAGGGTATCTGGGTCGTCCAGACTGTTGATTACCACGCTGTTGCACGACGCTCAAGGGCAGTTGAGGAGGTGGCCGTGAATGCGACCCGGTTGTCAGATCAGTATGGCGAGGCCATCATTGATACTCTGCTCGGATGGAGAGGAATTGGTGACCTTGACGCCCTTTCCAGACGTGTTTCTGGTACGGCATTCGGCGTTCTAACCTTTGAACTATCCGACATCAAGTTCGATGACCCCCTTGCTCGCTTCAGGGATTCAATTCAGCTTCTCACTGATCGTCTCAAGACCCTTCAAGTTCGCCAAGTCGAAGAGCGTCATGGGCTTCTCCTGTGCTTCGCCGCAGTATTGGACAAGTTTCCCGCATTGGCCGCCACAGGCACAGCGGCGAATCTTGACTCATCACTGATTCATCAAATCCTCTCGACAGTTTCAACCGTGTTGGAGGACCTACAGGCGACAGCTTATCGCAAACCAGAACTACTAGCTGAAGCCGCCAGTCGTCTCGTTGTCTCGACGCTGCCAATACTTCAGGTGGCACTTCTTGGCATCAAGTCGGAGGAAGCTCTTTGCCCGGGTCAAGAGCTTCTCCATCCTGATAACTCCTCTAGTTATCTGAGCCTTGTTTCTGCACTCGACTCGCGTGATGGCACTGTGGACGAGCATGTAGCGCGACTCATTTCCTCACTACGATCTATTATTCCTACTTGGCTTAACCGCAATGAGCAAGAAACTGTTGAACCTGCTGCTGCCGCATCCCTTGTCCTTCTGATATTCAGCGGTCCAACAGAGCGCAAGACGATTCTGGATGAATGGGCCGAGACTGTCAAGCACCGCCCTACAAGTCGTACTACAGTTCATGGCAATGGCTACTTCCATGCTCTTACTATTGCGCAGCCACTGTCCGAGCTATCCGAGGATGTCGCCTCCAAGGCAATACTGGAGCGTTGGGAGTGGGACACAGAGGTTGAATCGAGGGTTGCTATCTTGCAGAGCCTCACACAGAGCCGCATCTTGCGAGACAAGCCCATGATTTTCCTCAATCTAGTTGCCGAGGGACTCAACGATTACACCACCAATGCCCGGGGAGACGTTGGTTCACATGTCCGTGTTCAAGCTCTCAAAGCAGTTAGGGCTCTATGGTCCAACCTGGATGTGGTAGTTGAATGGACAGGGAATTCTGTTCGGTCCCTCTTCTTTAGCACTCTTCGTCTGTCTGCAGAGAAGCTTGACCGCGTTCGTCCAGAAGCCCAGGCCGCCATTGCACTGGTTCTCAAAGAAAGGTATGTTGACCAAGGAAGATGGTTCCTACGCAATCTACTAACACCGTTCTAGTGATGCTACGCAATTCCGCAAACTCACATTCTCCTCCAAGACCTACTTCCAGAACCTCTTGAACCTTCACGTCGGAGACCGTCTTCTGCCCCTGCTCCACGATGTGGCCGAGGCAGACCCAAGTGCATGGATGACCGAGCTCATGGCCGGGTTCGTTACATCGGCCGATACGGGCAACGAAGATTTGGTCATAGCCAGCCGAGCCGCACTCTGCGAGTTCTGCGAAGCCAGTCAAGAGAACCTCGAACTCGTCTGCCAGGCGCTACTTCAAAATCTCAAGACCCGACAGGGGCAGGACAGAGTCATTGTGCCAACCCTAGAGATTACTGCGTTCCTCTTCCATGTGAAGCTCTTCCAGGGCAGTACCGTCAATTTCCGCAGTCTATGCCTGCAGACCCAAAAGGCTGGCTACAAGACAGGTAACGTACGCAAGCTCGAGGCGTGTATCAGGGTCTACAGCGGCGTCGCATCCATGGGTGACCAGGAGGGTGCGGAGGCAGGCGTGCAGGAGGCTAGGAAACGGCTGGGTGCACTGTTGTATCATCCCTGGCCCAAAGTCAGGAGCATGGTGGTGGATGGTCTCTGGGGTCTCGTCGGGGATCAAGAAGAGGCTGGCGAGAGGCTGAAGGGTGTGGACTGGGGCCGGGCTGGTAAGGCGCAGATCAAGACGGCCGTGGAAGAACTGCAGTTGGTCTAGTGTGGTTGTAGATCATGGCCCGGCATGGCAGCTGAGGCTTTTGTTGAACAAGTTGAAGCATGTCGGCATTGCAGCAACACATCGCAGATGATGGTTCCTGATCGACCCGCCGTGACGGGGGTAGAAGATCACAGCTGCCGCTAGAAATCCGGTATCTACCGATCGCAACAGTGACGTCCAACAAGTGTCAGCCTCGCACGGTTGACGAGTTGTAAGGGTCTATGAGACGCTGTGTCCGAGAGAGGAAGGTGATTGATACGAAGACAGCCACACGAATCTGCAAGTAAGCCTAAACGTGACGACGATCATCGGGCTTGGGACAGGGTGACAGGGCGTCCAGTGATGACGGATATGTTGGACGGTGGCTTGCGGGAAGATTGGGGTAGAGCGAAGCCACGAGGGCCGCTAAACAAGTCAAACTGATATCGAGGACGACTTATTGACACTTGTTGGGGATCGGGTTGCAGGTGTTTGTTCGTCTCTCCTGAAGCTGATCGAGTCAGTTCAAGGCGTCCCGGTATCGGGGCCCATGGCAATCTGGTTTGAGTTTTCGTCGTGTTTCTAGTCATGTTCTAGCCAAGCCCGGCCAAGCCATCTACTGCTCCATCGCCTCGCTAGTGTGTTGCATGACAAGCTAGTTATCCCTGGGCGACCGTTGCGCACGCAATTAAGGTGGCGGCCATGATCCAAGAGGACGCGGGGAGGGAAAGTTTGCAGAAGCCCAGCTGCCAAGCTAGGCAAAGGCATGAATCATGTCGTGGGGGACGGTGGCATGCGCCAGGCGAGATGGGGAGGTAATGCGAATGAAGCTGTTTATCTGCTACGGATCAGTCGGCTGAGCTGAGAAGCCAGGGCAGGGTAAAAGCCTCCGGAGGCTGAGATGGCGCTGGTCTAGAAAGCTTCCAGATGCTGAATATCGTCGAGCTAGTGGATAGGATGATAACCCAGTCGCCAGGCCTATCAAGATGGCGAAACCTCGATCCAGCCTTCAATAATATTCAGAGTTAAGGGGTCGACATTGCTCTCCACCTCGCATCGGCTGGCCAATGAAGCAAAATGGCAACGAGCCTTGAATTCGAAGCCTTGACCAGAGGGCGGTCACCAATTGACATGGTCGAATTGCCGGCATCGTAGGTAGGCCACCATGCAGAGGCGTGGCAGACTAGGGCACAATACTCCGTAGAGGATTGTGCAACAGGGAGCAGACAAGGTGAAATTCGCTAGCCATGTGCCTTGCTCTTTTGGGGACCGTAGACGCGCCGAAGGTAGCAAGGGCATGTGGCTGATGGGATGCGAAGGGACGGGACGGGACATGAGCATCACGAGTACGCGCATACCCCTCCTCTGCCTCGGCTGGATTGAAGTTTTGGGAGGCGGCACAACGAGCGAGGCGAGGCAGAATACGTGAACGAGTCCGTGATACGTGTCACAAAGACACCCTGCGTCGCAGTCCCAGGCGTATGGTGCAAAGACCTAGCGAACATGGAACGGACGGAGATGTATGAGTATGAGAATTGAGCCTGAGCGCAACCTGGGTTCGTGCTGTGGACGGAATCGGGCCGCGTGGCGATCCCCTCGAATTCGTTTGGATGGCACAGTAACTTTCAGGGCTGAGGGCATCACCTGTGTATCGACGTACGGAGCACTGGAAAGCCTGAACTCTGTTAATCGACAAGGCCAGCACACGAGCACGGCACGGCACGGCTTCTCGGCCAGTAGCTGAAGGGCTTGGCACGAGTAGAGATTGGAGCTGTGGCAGGTCTGATAATGACCCCTGACCTGATATCAGACCAAAACCACACCTGGGATCATTGTTGGGAGCGACATCTGGGCATGTGCTTGGCCTGGCGTCTTCATCAAACGGTAGCTCTCTGCGCTGCGGGCGCCAGTGGACGGGAAGGATGGAGACAGAGGCACAAGCGCATTTCCAGGCACAGACAGGCCGCAGGTGCATCGCCATCAGGTGCAGCGGTGCAGCCCAAGGAATCCACCCAAGAGATAGGACAGATGCTCGCATCGTGAGGTGTGGAGATGGCCGCAGATAAGAGAGGGGCGAAATCCCGTTCGGGTGGGAAGCTATGATTAAGTGGTGATACGTAAGAATCCAAGACCCTCGTCAGAATAGGTTTTTCGACATGTCGTGTGAAAGGGTTGTTGTGGGATGAGGCGTTTGCTGCTTCTGGAGGAGGGTAGGTGTTTCCCAAAAGTTCAAGTACCAAGTTTTGATATGGGTGATGGAAGGAGCAGGGAGAGGACCTGCCCGTTTCAAGGAGAACTCAACCTATCTGCCCTGTCTACCTGTGTAACCTCAACTTGCACAATCAATCATTCTCTCTCCAAACAACATCCTCTTTAAGCTCCCACCCGTTGCCGATAGAGCATGCTCGCACCGAGCAGATCAGTCCCAGCAGAACGGTTGGACGGGGGGCGGGTGACGTCTGGAGCAGCCACTCGGGAGCATACGCGGTACGGCTTGGAAGCATTTCTGGGATATGACAGCCGAGACGAGTTGCTCAATCAAGGGGCCAGGCTTGCTCAGGGCAACTTGGATGAATCCCAAAGGATCAAGGTACGACGTTAATCAGGGAAAGAAACTGGGCTGCCTGCTTGGCTCACATTCAGAGGTGGGCAGTACGACATTGTCGCGTGATGTAATGGGTCCTGTTGAAGGGATCCCTGTTGCACGTTTGGACCCGGGGAGAATGCTCGCCTCGCATTGGACGCTTGATTTCTGGCAAAGTCTTTGTTCCAGCCATCCAAGCCATCGAACCAGCAAACGAGCATTTCCCCCACCGTCACCTGTGCTGGAAGGCTAGGACAAGTTTCAAGCTGCGAACCATGATTAGAGACATTGATTTCAACACTGGTTGACAAGCAACAGAAGAGACCGATCCTGTCACAGAGCACACGAACAAGTTTGACGGCTGGTAACATGGCACGCGAAAGCCCAGCCTTGCTGAGGTTCAACGGAAAAAAGTTCAAGAAGAAAGGCTCATCAGATGCTCGAACCGCGTGGGTAACAGCGAAACCTCGAAATTCACCGCGGCAGGGTCCTCGGATCACCAAACATGGTAATCAATTTTCCGGCACCAGCAGCCATCGGCCACTTCCGCCTTGACAGGTGAAGATGCCTCACAAGATTCCTTCAGTTATCGATGCAGCATCTCAGCCATCCTGGTCCAGCCCAAGCAAAAGGCCTCAGTGACGGATCTCGAGTCGGCCAATCCCCGGCGATTGAAAACTCAGGCCCCGGTCATGACTATCTCTCGGCATCCGGGGGGTCGACTACGGAACCGCACCGCCCACCGAGAGGCAGCCACAACGGGGCAGCTATCAGGTACATTGGGTGGTACAAGAGATCAGAGTGGCAAATCACCAGATTCTCTCTCCTCCGCGAACACCATTAGGTATCTGCATTACCAGTTCCAGGTACCCCGGACCCTCACCAAAGCATGACCCGCCCTGTCGCCTGCGCCCAGAGCTGCAATCAGTAACCCCCGTTCAAATTTGAAGCAGAGGGAAACCCTGAAAAGATGGGGGCTACGAGCTGTCTGGAGGTGGGCTCTGGAGCGTCAGTCAAACCGTGCTGTCGGCACTCTCTTGATTCCACAACAACTTGGGTGCCAGTCTCAGTCTCACTTGGCGCAGAGACACACTTTGGCGCGCGGAATGTGATCGACATGGCGCCGAGATCTCTTCAACGTAACGGTTTCTTCAAGTGAATGGCGCTACGGCAGTCCAAGACAATAGCCAGAACGCCCACGTCGCTTCGCCCTGCCCCCTCGTTGACAGGTCCCTGGCCCCAGCCCAAGGTTATCCTCGACTTCACCGGCTGAAGCTGGCGGGCTGGAGTGGCTGTTGTGATTCTCTTGCAAGTGTCTGTCTATGCATTGACGTCCTGTGTCCTGTGTCCTGGGACCGCGCGGCTCCAACAGCCGCCGTCAGTGTTGTTCACACATGTCGGTGTGAAGAGCGAGCCTAGCTATCTTTGAAGGTTCTTTAGACTTCCGGGCCACCGAGCTTATCTTTTCCCTGACTAGGCAGGCTATGCTAGGGATGTGCAGACCGTCAATGTCTAGACGCGGATGTCGTGTCTTGGGACGTCTCCTGATCCGATCCTCGCAGCAAAGGTGGCTTTTGTTCGCACTTTGCCTGCTGCTCACCGTCGACGGTCGTGTCAACGCAACGCCTCATGGCTGAGTGAGCCGCCGAATCACCAAAGTAGCGTGCCCCCCAGGTCGTGCGAGTCCCGCGACCCCAAGACCCCAAGCGCGCTAAGCCAACATCTTCGTCAGGACTCGTTAGTCTAGCCCCGGTGGAGCACGGAGTAGAGACAACGGATGGGATGGGTGCTGCGCTCTTGGATGCCCTGGCCTCTCACTCCCCCATCCTGGGCCCTCCCCACAAGCCCAGTCAGTGGGTGGTGGCCAACGCCCAAGACACCCTCTCCAAAGCCCACAGCACAGGGCCACAGATGACGGACGGGGCTCCGGGCGTTGGTTGTCGTCTGTGTGCAACTCGAGGACTCGACCGTCGACGCTACTGTGCCCTCCGGATAGACAACCGGGTCGAGTCGATTCGCCCACACTCCTCGCCTCCGCAATATCTTGGGGACATGCCGCACCTTGTCCACCTCCACTCTTGGACACTCCCACTCATCTCTTATCTCACCCTCCCAACTCTCTCCTACATTCATTCTTCTTTTGACATCCTCTTGAGCCTTGTCCACAGCCTTCTGCCTCACTCCTTGACCGACTGCGAGACGATTGACTGGCGCGAACCATCCATCACCTTGGCCCCTTGCCACTCGCAGAATCAACTTGGCCATCCCAGATCGACCATCTTTGCGAATGCGTCCTCAACGACTCTCGCTACCTAGTCTTTGACCTCGACCTTGACGGCAATCTTGCCCTAAACCCCCATTGTCCGTGCACCGATCTATCGATGCTCTTGATCTCGCACCGAAGGCCTCTATTTTCATGCATCCATCGCTTGTGTCGTTACTACCACCGCTCAAGTGCCATCTCGGGCCGCCTCATGTCGAGCTGAATCCTCGAGGCGTATCAGATCCAACAGCCGGTTCAACAATACCGCAACCTCGGCCTCGTGCGTCGGCCCATCCGCAACCTCTGATCGAGTTATAAGCCCGAAGCCGTTTCGTTCACCTCGCTCGTCGAGCCCTCTGCGGAGGACGACGAGCGCGGGCCGCCGACGTAGCCATGACGCTCTACTCGGATCCTCCAGCCCTCCGCGAATTCAAGTATGACAAGCCGACATTGCTTGTCTGCTGGTGGGCGACCTCGTTTTGCACCCTCATTATTCTGTTGCGACTTGCTGGTCGCTTCATCCGAACTGAACGACTCTTTACCGAGGACCGTGTCGCCGCGCTCGCCTTGATTCCATTGTATGCTCGCATGGCATGCGTCCACTATATCCTCATTTACGGAACCAACAATGCTCAATTCGACGGCGTCGAGCTCACAGATGAGCAAATCCGTCAAAAAACCATCGGAAGCGGCCTCGTGTTGGCCAGCCGGGTTTTCTACGCCGCAACGTATGTGGCGCGCCCTTTTCTCATCCCCTTGCCTTGCCTTGCCCACATCCCGCCCGCCACGTCTAACCGTGCGTCAACGTTTGTCGTCGAGTTTTAGATGCTGACTCTCTCCTTGAATAGTCTCTGGGTGCTCAAGACGGCCATTCTCGAGTTCCTCCACCGATTAACCCGTGCCACATGGGAACGAGCATGGCAGACTTCGCTATACGCCATCCGAATTATCCTCGCAGTCACCTTTGTCGCAGTCGTCATTAGCGATCTTATCGAATGCCGCCCTTTCCGCAGTTACTGGCAGGTGTTGCCCGACCCCGGTGGTCAATGTCGCCAGGGCTATGTGCAGCTTATTACGATGGCTGTCTGCAACGTTTTGACCGATCTGCTTCTCGTCATTTTCCCTATTCCCATCATTGTGACGAGCTCAATGACGATCAAGAGAAAGTTCCAGCTTGTGTTACTTTTTTCTCTCAGCTTGTCCGTTGTGGGCGTCACTCTCTACCGAGTGCCACATATTATCCAAGAAGATGGCCGCCAGCAGTACCGATCACTTCTCGCCTCAGTGGAGCTCCTGTTTGCTACGGCCGCGGCTAACTCACTGGTTTTGGGCTCTTTTATGCGGGACCGAGGCCTGAAGAAGCAAAAGTTCCGACGAACCTCGGTGGCCGAATCTCTGGATCCTTCGCTCCATCCTAGACGTCCAACTCTGCACCGCCACTGGGGAAGTGACGAGGACCTGGTCCGAGATGTTGGTATGACTGTTGACCCCGAACTTCGCGATCAGCCAGACAACAACAGCGACAGCGGTATCTTCCAATACACACCCGCTCCTATTGCCCGGAAACTGGACCAAGATCTCGAACGTTGGCAATTCCCACAACGGCAGCGCAGCAATGCAGAGCGAAGTGACGACTCTTTGTTGCCGTATGATGCTCTCGCCCAGTCAAGGAGTGATTCCGGTAATACACCAAGAAGAGTCTCATTCTTTGATGTCGGTGGCCTGCTAGACACTCCCAGTCAAGGCAGCGGAAGCTTCCGCCATGACAGTCGCGATTCTTCCAACAAGGACGACTCAATACCAGAGCACACTCCTCCTACGCCCTCATTGCCGGCTAGCTCGGGAGGATTCCGCCGTGGCTCTACCGCGCTCCTCCAAGACCTTGGGGGTATGTTTGGCCCTCTTAATACGAGACAAGGCCGATCCAAATCCAAGTCTGGAGGTACCGAGCTGCAGCCGATAGCTCAGTCACAACAAGAGACACGGTACAACGCTCACGGGAAGCCCGAAGCGGAACTCAGAGATCCAGGAGGTCTCCTGAGTTAGGAAACCAACTTTCACCAATGATTGAGGTCGGAGATTTCTATCTTCTACGATATACTTATACTATGGCCAACGATACGCCTTACGACGATAGCGATATGTTTTTACCACGATTCTTTTTTCCCGGACCGCCCTTGGAGTAGATATGGCGATGACCGGTTGGCGTTTATAGCATGGGGAGGATCCCCCATGGAAAGGGATGGATGGATGGATGGCACGACGGGGTAATAATGTGCGAAGATGGATGTCATGATGACTTTTCTTTATCTCAGAGGCACATGAGAAAGGCGCGGGCTTTGGGCGCCTACGCAATGGTTGATACCTAAGGTTTATTATTCCGACCGACGTTTTTCACGTCGGCTTCTTTTGGTTTTGGGTCATCCAGTTGGTCTGGATGAATGGACGAATGGATTGGGTTGATGGAATTGGTTATATATACCCCGGCGAAAGCCAAGTTTTACATTGGATGGAATTGGCAGGATTTAGGACATTGTTTATTGGCTCTTGGGAGCATTTACATAGGATAATATTGATCCATATGAAGACATACATGTGTCTCTTTGACATACATTGCATTGCCTGTGTTGATGTTTCATGATTAATGTGATAAAGACAGACTGCCTGTAGTGGCGAGACGATCTATCTGCCCTTCAACACCTACATTTCACATCGTAGCAGCTTTCTAGATGATAATCCTTCATTGGCTTTGCTACGGCATCGCGCAACATACATAAAACCCCTGAAACGCCAGCTTTTTTAGAATCTCAATTACAGTTGATTGACGCCTCCATCCTTCCTTGATCCATCCAGACTTGTCGTCCCCGCATGCTATAACATCCCCGTTGCCTTCACTCGCTCCTCGTCTATACACACAGTCGGTAACTGGCATATCGTCCAGCCGTTTCACTGTTACGGATAATCTTGACGACGTGACCTCTCTTGAGACCCAGGTAACGAGCGACGGGATCTCGCTGCAGAATACGGGGCAGCTGAGTCTCCTTGAGGCGGTATCGCTTGAGGAGAGCAATCTTCTCGTCGCGGGAGAGCAAGACGTGCTTGGGAACGAGCTCGTGGTGGGTAATGTTGACGAGCAGGTCGTCCTCGAGGAAGCACTCAATCTTGGCCAGTGACTCTACGCTGGCCAGAGACTTGCGGGCGGCGGGAGACAGGGGAACGTGGGTGACCATGATGCCCGTCTTGTAGTGGTTGGTGATGACGTACGTCGCGAACTGGCGGATCTGGCTCACGCCGAACGTCTTGTCGGCGAGGAACTCGACCCAGATCGGGCCGCAGTCTGGCACTGGGTCGGGCTTGTCGGCCGTCGCTGGGGGGGTGAACTTTCTCAGCATGGACTCGCTGGGGCGGGCTGAGAACTGGAGCTTTGCGCGGCTAGATGTTGGGCGAGAGCCGTTAGTTGCGCTGTTCTATGTGTGTGTGTGTGTATGTTTGCAATCGCGAGAATGGGGGGGGGGGGGGGG